>JAQGAE010002695.1:0-16893 GCA_034696685.1 Julus scandinavius | reverse complement strand
GTACCTCCAATTTTAACTGTTTTTAATGTGATAACTTAAGTTTATGGTATTTTCAAGATGGCTTGCAAGCTTCCTTAACAAGATTCCCTCCAAATTTAACTGCATTTTCGTTACATATTATTTTATTATGTCTTGAAGTTGGCCGACAAAGCTTCTGTTTGCCAATGTATTTGAATTGGAAATTATATCAGAATAACCTTCAGATCTATGGGTTCTATGCTTTAAGATTGTTTTGCTTGCAACGATTAGTTATGCTTAGCCTACTTTGTTTTAAAATGTTTCAACAATTTTTCGTTTAATTTTTTTTCGCTTTTTTATTACGTTTATCATTTATTAAGAATACGCCATCTTGTGGTCGTTTTTGATTTCCATCATTTTTAACGCTATCCTAATCGATATAATACACACGTTTTTTGGTACGAAAAAAGGCGTTTTCGTCCAATTTGTTGTTGGGATCTTTAGGTTGAAATTTTCCAATTACTTCCACTTTGTTAGCTTCTCAGGACGAAATGTTAGTTCTGGACTCTTGTTGTTATTTTTTGTTCCAGCAGCATAAATTGACAACTAAGTCATTAAAACTAAGTCACTTTTCTGCCAGTGTGCTAATCAGTGAAGCTTCTTTAGCCAAAGCAGTGCCTCTTCATTTTCCCTTCTTACTTAATTGCAGATAACAATGAAGCGTAATAATGAATTCGAGTGCACTGAAATACTTCTCAGTGGTCAGTACAATTTTTTCGTCTTTTCTGGATAGTGTTCTTCACATAGCCCCTTTTACATGTCAATTGCATTAATGTGAATTAGGGTTTGTGGTCAGTTATTTTATTATAGACGTGGACAAATTGCTGACACTAATTCAACTAATTAAAGAGATATAAGCGGTGGGATTATTGTATTACCTTCTTGGCCAATAGAAAGGTTAATTGGTAATTAATGCCATCAATAAGAGTATTCTCAATCTAATCTTATGTTGAAGACGAAATTTCGATGAAGGAATTATGTATCTTTTGAGCAAATGCTCTAGTTATTTATTTTTATATCCAACTTCAACTATTGTAATGGGTGGTTTTTCTAATTCGTTTGGTGCATATCAACGCTAGGTACATCTTTGTAAACGAAATTATCATTAAATCGAAAAAAAAACCATTCATTATGTTTAAATTAATGAAAATAAAATGTAGAAATTGAACTAACTATACATGTATTGTCTTATGGAAGCTGAGGTTTGTAGTGTAATAAGTTTTTATAAATGGAAATGTGATCAATGAACTACATACATTTTTTCATGGTACGTTTTTGTGTTAAATGTTTTTTGTCCTTTTCCAAGCTCAGTGTACAGTCTAATGTTGTATAGGCAGGACAATGGTATTTTTTTCTTATTTGGAAATATATTGCATCAGTCTGACCTTATCTCGAGAATTTTGCACTATTTTCGCATAAGAAACTCCTTAAACCCATTTTATGGTAACTTATAAACTTGAGAAAGTTAACTGTATAAAGCTTTGGGTTAGTTTCCTAGCCTATTTTCGCGAACCCCAGAAGACTTTCTGATTGAAGATGAGTTGAATTTCTTTTTTTTTTATCAATCTTGAAGAAAAAGTTTCTATGTAGGCTTAAGGAAAAAAGAGCCATTGAAATAGAAGCAGTGTTAAGGTAGACACCGATATTGAAAGGGAAAATGTGTTGCAGACAAGTGGACCCCAGAGACTCCCAATCCAAACTGGATAGGAAATAAGGGAAAAAAATACTGTACCAAGCCAACTCTTTCGCAAATATAGAGATTTCAGCTTTTTTTTTTGCATTATTTCAGATACCGGTTTTTTTTTTCTCTCTTGAAATTTGTATTTTGGTAGTTCATGCAGATAAGATACAGCCATAAAATTGAATGTGTTTTTGTGAAAGTTTTTTTTAAGGTCAGGATAGATTTACAGACACTGATTTCATATTATAATAAACAACTGTGTCGAGTCACTTTCGACTGAAGCCAGCTAAAAACATGACAAATAAAACTTGCATTATTCTGAACACATGTATTCAAAATATTTTCTGACAAAACTTAACTTTAGATTAAGTGCGTTTTTAGTTAATGTCATCGAAACATAATATTTAAATATATATAATACCAAAATGCATTTGTTTGCTTAACATTACTATTTGCAAAAATATTGTGAAATTTTAAATTTTATCATTAATTTACCCAAGAAAATATCACTTTTTACAATAATGTGCTAGTTAAATATACTGCAATATTCTCTAGTCTCAAGGTTTCTTTCAGAAATCTCTTTATATATTCCCATAAGCCTTATACACAATGCATTTGGAATTCCTGATTTCTTGTAAGTCTCGTAACATTAATTAATTAAAATTTATTTAGACGTTTTATTTAAACGTCTAAATAAATTTTCGCCAGACAGTTTTGAGAGAAGTCTGAATGTAGAAAAAAACGTAATCTCAAATGCTCGACTCTAACGAGTTATCTCATTAATAAAATGCGATTTTCATTCTCTATTTTTCCAACAACAAAAAAAAGATTTAATTTGAAATCTTCCTGCACTTTGTCTACTAATGTGAGTACCCTTCAGTGTGTTTTATCAACTCGTATATAAAATTACTTACAACCTATTAAGTGCTCCACTTGCTTGTGCATATATTACATTATTCGTGACAAGATAACGGAAGACAATATATTCAGGATGAGCGCCTTATTATGGGGTATTATTATTACTCGCAAGTTTATTGCTGTAATTTGAGTATCACAGGTTTTTCAAACTAATTTCCGCAATAAAATAGTCCTACAACAGCGTTATTAGTGGCTGAAGTTACATAGCTTCTCCATGCAGTCACATGTATAAGTTATAGCATTGGAATGATGTCTTGAATGTTTGCAAATAATTATCTGATACCTAATTATTGCCACTGCTTCGTCATATTTATTATTGGTATCCATTGCTATTAACACCTTTGAAAAACAATAGTCTGAGATCATTTTTAATATTTTTCAATGACTTATCCTAGATGTCTTAAATTATATTTGTTTCTGTATAGAATTAATTGCGATGTCATTAATTTTGTCATACTACAAATAAGAATTGACAAGAGGGCATTCTAAATTTCAAATTTGTTTGAAAAGTTTCATTTAATGTAGAAAATGCATTTTTATGTGCACATTTTACGATCACGTTTTATGCTTGTTTTGCAAACGAGATCATTCTAGTTAAGAAAATTGAACTTCTCACCGCCGATTTGTTATGCTGGTTGGCTATAACTTTCGACGTTATGATAACCGTCACTCGCAGATGTAAATTTAGAAATTTGAAGGCAAACTAAAAGGAAAATTGCGCATTAAAATAGTAAATATGAAACATATTTTCACGTTGTCCTTTAGTTTTGTAAAATTACATCATGTGAAAGTTTTCAGTTTAGATGAAAAATTATTAATTCATGAGAAAACATCGCAAATATGTGGCAACATACGCAACATATGTAGTGTTAGAAAATATGCTTTAATTTTTAATAACATTGTTTGCACTGAAATGTTTGAAATAGATAAATTTGTAATTTAAGAGAGAATGGATATTGGAATATACTGAGATATATGTCAATATTTATTGTATAGTTTCAAATTAGCACTGATGTTTTCAAACAGCATACAATAATTCCGTATATATGTTGATTTAGACAAGTAAAACTTCAAAAAGTACTTATGTATGACAACTGTTGAAATATCTTTGAAATTAATTGACTTTAAATTTGAGAAATATATGCAACCGCATTTCGTATTTATATAGTAAAAAATATGCATATATTCACATATGTGCATTCACACACACGTATATAGTATATGTTTGTTTTATTTGTATCTTAATAGTGGATGTTTTCGAAATATCCCTAAATATTAATGGATTTATTTGCCAACCTGTAAATCATGTATGAGCTTATTGGAGAGGATGCATGATTTTACAAAAATATATTAATAGAAAATTAATTCCGTAGACAGAGCGTTGACCCTTCTAAAAGCTCTAATGTCGATCTATGGATGATATGGCAAAAATAATCTGATTATATGGCATAATATCTAATAACATTTTCACTGTACAAGCCAATCTAAATAGGGTGTTGTATTTTCTATACTGCGAATGTTCTGAAGATATTTTTGAGAATTAGAAAGAAGACTTTATTTTTGGAGCATATTAATATTGTATGGAATATGATATACATTGGAATACGTTTTGCCTTTTTCAAATTTGTAAGTAGTGTCATATTTCAATACTATTTTGCATGCGATATTTTCAAATATAAACGCAGTAAAATATGTTTATTGCATATATATATATATATTCGGAATAAACATGTATGATAATATTTCATCAAGTGCTAAACAATTAATCATAACACCAAATTGGTATTCAAAACTATTTAAATGCATTAATCGTGTATCATTAGTGTAAATTATCTTAAAAATCAGCTAGGAAATACTATAGCTTTTTCATTCTATCAAAAATTCATTCCGCTAATCGTTTGAAACACTATTTTTTCATTCAAATTGCTTACATAATCGTACCAAAAACATGAAGTATATTTTACACAAAACTTACATAACATGCAATTGTTCTTTTTTCAAATGTAACATTATCGTATTTAAACTAATTTTGCACCAAGTTTATAAAAATTTCTTATTTAATAAAAATGCATATTTCTGAATATGTTTTGTTGATTTTTATAAAAAAATACTTGTTTTATATTTCTTAATATTCTGGTCTAATTAATGAAATATTTTTTTTATAAATTATTTGTATATAACATTATTTATAAAGTTAAGCGGCATGTCGCATATCCCGTGTGTTCATTGAATCATCTTCGCAAATCCATCCGAAATTATTTTATCTCCATTCTACATATACGTTCAAACCAATTCCACCCGAAGGTTCGCGACCTTTGCCCTGGCTTTGGAAGTTGTCGACCTCTATGGTTTACATATCATTCTCAATGTTTGTGTTTCTGTTTGCTAATGGCTGTTGTCATCGCGACTTTAGTCTCTGGTGTATTTTGTCCATGCAAATATATAGCATGAATCCTTTGGGCAAAACGCTGGTTAATCTTTGTTGGCGAGGCATTGTCTTCACAAATTGCTCTATTGACGCTTTGGTCTATCAGTTTGCTTATCTGGCGCCCATCTTGAAATATTACTCTTGTTTAGCCAAAGGCAATATTTTCCAAAACCGATAATGACTTATGCTCGCAGATTAGGCAAAGCCAAACATATTACAATGACATCATTTCTCCATTTAATGCAAAATCCTATCTTTCCCAAAGAAATTATTGTTTAATCACTTCTTTGGGAAAGGTATTCACGAGTTGCTATATTTCTTGTTGCCTAACATTTCCTTAGCGAAATATAGACTTTACATGTTGGCAAAATAAAATTCCATTATTGTTTTTTTGAGAAATTTCTGTTGCCCTATATCTCCAATAAAAATTTCTGTTGCCCTATATTTCCATTAGAATTTTCAGTTTTCTTTAACTATATTTGTTTTTCCTTTTTGTGTTTGTGTTATTATCCTAAATATTCTTGAGAAATTCCAGTTTTCTATTTTATTTGAGAAATTCTTGTTTCCATATATGACTGTATGAGAAGCTTCCATTTTCATGTATGTTTCATTAAGAAAATTTTAGTTTTCGATATCTTCTTGAGAAGTTTCCTATTTAGTTATGTTTTTAAAGGAAGTTATTTTTCTATAACGATTTGTTTTGTTATTCTTATGGCACTGTGGTCCAATTAAGGACTGACGTTGCAATTTCAAATAATGCAGTTGACTTGTTTACATCATGGATGGATTTCTAAATTTAAAATCAGATAGTCCCTTAAGCTGTTTTCCCATTTCATGTTTTCCTCATTTTTGGTCATTTATTGCTTTCGATTTATCGTTAATCTACATGTTCCTGTGTTTATTTAGCTTACTTTTTGGTATTTCGTTTGACTATCATTTTGGGATTTGTCCTCTGGGCACGCATGCGCTTAGCTCATCTCCTGTATATTATACATGTATGTTGAGGTATAATATATATGTATTGCAGTTTCCAAGATTGCATTTCATTTATCATGTGCCTTGCTAGCGAAATAAAGCCGACCAATTTCTGTTGATGACAGTTATTGGAAATATATGTAAATGAAAATGGATGATTGAAGACGCTTGGTTCCAACCACCAGGGGGAAAATCTGTGAATGATGAAGACGAGGGATGCGGGAAGGGTCAAGGGTCGGGCACAAAGGGCACGAGTACCTAGCCTTCCTTTCCTCACTCATACATAATTCATCCCTTAATGAAGAGTCAAAACCTAAACGCTGGAAGAGGTTCAAACCTATCCATCTCCTAACCTGGTTTTAAACTTTGCCCTGGGATTTCCTTCATCTCAATCTTACAAAGATCTGGCCAAGAATCGCCTTTTTCAAATCGGAATTCCAAGGCCTACTCAGTTGGAAAGGTTATGTATGGTCATATGTCTTTTATATGGCATACATATGTAGTTTCATATACTGTAATTTATATGGTTTAGATATATTTAAGGCCCTTAATCTTTTCTCAACATCAACTCACTAAAGACCATGCCTGAAACTTGGAAATGACTATAATTAGTCACTTATGACTTTGTATGTGAAAATTTTAGTTTATAAACACGATGGGCATAAATGACTATGCTGACCTCGTTTAGTCCAACTTAGGTCCGTCTATAAAACTGCCTAAATGCAAGGTCAGGTACTGTTATTTTCATCCCTCATGGACGTACTATCTCCTACAGTGAGCTGGGGTGTGTATGATGTAATTAACTTGGGTTTTGGTATGTGTAAGCCATTCGTCTTGTAACACTGCCAACTCTTGAAATTTTTATAAACGCAAATCCAGTGATGTAGCCTTTGTAAAAAAAACCCCTGCAAGTTGCACCTTTACAAATTATGAAATTTCACTTTATACACCACAAATCTTTAATACGACATTTGGTTGATTAATACAAAATATATTTGGCATTTTAGATCATTTTTAATTGTATCTTAATGTACTGGATATGTTATACTGGATGTATTAGATATATTAAATTATAGTTTCTGATTTGCATTAATACTTCAAAATCTATTAATATGGTTGAACTAGGAATGTTAGTGATAATTTGTAGCTTTGTTCATAATGCTCATTTTAATTTAATCATATCGCGTATTTTCCAACATCTTTTACAGCAATTTCGACATTTTTATCAAAACGGGAATGCAGTTTGTAATGCTCATTTTGCATTGCCTATTCAACAAATGTGAAATATTGTTTTTATTCATTTGACTGCTTGATATGATTAAAAATCTTTCCAAGTCCCATTGATACAGTAGGCCTTTATTTCACTGGCATAATATATTCTTTTATGTGATAGTGATTTTATTTACTACTTTTAAAGATGAGATGTGGTATATGGGATCAGCATTACGAAAATATCTTTATTTCACATAATCAATTTTTGCCTTTCGGAGACTATTTATTATTGGGTTATCTTTCGGATGTGCGCTAATTTCTCCTCTATTATGTTTGACATTCCCATTTTTTATATTTATAAATATTCAGCAGAGTTGTCAGACTAGACATTTAGCTTAACTTTCTCCCTTTCAGCTTAAATATAACGCATTTTTGGTGTTTTTTTTTCTTCTTCATATAACTGCTAGCAGACAGTCGCCAAACAAGTTGAAATTATGCCGCGAATACTTGTTTAAATATTCAGTAACGCATACTGAATTTAATTTAATCTTTTCTGCAAACCCTAGAGATGCCATTGCAACGTAAATTTTATATAATTGTATACCGATGCTACCATATAATTTGAGCAGACTTTCCTATTATGCAATTTTCCTATTCTAGCATTCAGATAGGTTGAAAAGTTTTAAAACAGTTTTAGAGTTTAACTATTTTCGTTATACTCTGACTGAATCTTGTGCATATTCAAAATATGTATAATAATTAAATGGATACTGCGATTTACAAAGGTTGCAGAGTCATAAAATTTTACAACCTGCATTTTCCAATATACTGCGACTTAATTGTGTGGTATTTAGGAGCTAAAGAGTTTCTCTTAAATGCTTATCTGGTTTTCACAAAAGGAGTCAGAATCTTGTTTATCTATTTTTTTTGTCTGAATTTGCGTTGTTTCTGAGAATGTGGAAAATTTGAATCTATGCAATTGTTTTGAGTATTTTAATATATATTGACTGAACTTTGTTTTAAGATTATTTTGTCATATTCATTTTCTAAATATAAGAAAGTTTGACGCTCACAAAATATGAAATGTATATTACTATGCAAGATTGCCTCTTTTGGATTTCTAGAACAAAATTGAAAACTCGTGTGAAAACTGCAACTCCATTGTAAAAAACTTTAAATACTTTCTAAAATCTAGATGTTTTTCCACACTAGTTTTAGATATGAAATTTATATCGTTTACAAAGAAGGACGCATATTTTTTTATTCGTAAATTTTTACGACGTTAAGTATGTTGCCAGCAGTGCTTCAAATAAAAAAAATTCAATTTATTAGGTTTTTTTTGAGATAATGCTAAAAGCCATCTGGGACACATAGCTTTTCTTAGTTTATATGAATATATTTTCATATTAGCTTCGAGTGGAAAATATATAAAACCGTTTTAAGCTTCTCATATTGGATGCTTTTATTTTTCATATGTAGAAACGAATATGCAGTATGTATTTTCCACGAGCAAAATTGTACCAACGTCAGTATCATATCATCATTCCTTCAGGTATATAATCTCTTTGAAAAGCTAAATTAATTGCTCGAGCTCCTCAATTTCAATTTCTGGTTGGTTCAACAACAAAATAATGATAGCAATTTATTCGTAAATAGTACTCTGAAAGACTTAATGGTTCTTGCTTTGCATAAATTAAAGTGAAGAGTTAGTTTGTAAGGCTTCATAGATTTTGGTTACATTATCCTTTTTTGTGTATACATGGATAACAGATTTCTAAACTTCCATCCCAAATATTCTTTTTCGGTTTCTCTAAATTTTATATCTTTTATATCCAGTATTTCAAATTACTAAAAATAAATTGCAAATACGTAGACAGATTTTCTCTTTCATATAATCGACTTGTTGTAAAAACAAACTTTCAATTTTGATAAATTCAAGATAAAACTTGAGGTAATTATCGCCTACGCTTAATTACATTATTTGTAAAGTATAATTTATTTATTTGTAGGCCTGAAGCTTGTTTTATGTTTTAACAGTTTAATCGTATGGGATTTTTTTTATCCCAATAAATTAAACTTTCGGTACAGCGCTCCTTGATACGATTCATTGGTTTGGTGAATATCGTGTTTAATATAAAAAAGCAGGTTGATTAAATTTCCAGTTAAGTAAGCAATTATAATACAGCCTATAAGCTTGTCTAGTCAACGATAGCCGCGCAACCCACTTTGTTGCAAAACTTAAACCACATTTGGATGTTTTCAGAAAGTAAGAAAATCACCCAGGGATATTAATCACTAAATTTCTGTTTTTATATTTGCGAAAACAAGTTTGGAATACAGATGTTACATAACGTATAAACCATTAAGACGTTTCTCATTATGTTGTTCTTCATTGCGCTGAACATACTTGAAACATTGTGCAAAAAAGTAATAGCGTATTCTTTCGGCTTATTCTGTGAAATGCTTAAACGTAACGTTTTTAAAACTGTTTTCAACGTTGTACTTTTTGAGGTTTATCTCTAACAGTATGGTAAATTAATCCTTTCTTGGTTTGTTTATTGCTAGACTAAGCTTCATCGTTATATTAAAATACTTTCTGCGCTGTTTGTTTATAGGATTTCTTTTATAAGGAACTTTATTAATATGTTAATATTGGTAACATTGTAGTGTTAGGAAAATCAACATCAATACATACTGATTTTTACTTAATCTATAAATGATTGTTTTTTTTACTGAATTCATGACCACGATAAAATAACATTCGACAATTATGTATGAATTTGGGTCACGTGTTTCAAAACCTAACATTGCAAATATCAACTATATTGATTCGAGTGATGAAGTTGAAAAGTATTTATTGGTTTCGAAAAAGTATTCAATCTGTTCATAATTACGTTAGCATAAAAACGACAAAAAATTTCAATTTCATAATAATGTAACTTTCTCAGCTAAGATTGACAGCACAACCTACTGCATGTGAAGTAAATGTTTAAGAAATATTTACGTAAAAGGATTTTTTTTAAAAGAAAAATCTCATTGTATGAAGAAAGTCGTTGCTTGTGTTAATCAATTTTATTTCCACTATGTAGTCGATTGCACTTAACTTTTCTGTGAATGTTCATGTAGTGTTTTATTTCAGTTTCTCGTTTAAAGGGTTAAATGCTAAAACTGATTTTTCGTTTTTACATACTGTATGTTTAACAAAACAACGCAATTTAATTCAATTTCAAAAATCACGGAAACCTAAACGCGGATGGAAAGAAATCAAAGAATTTGATGTGGACTTCGAGGTCCTCGGAAACATGTGTTTCTCATTAAATATATACCACAGTAAAAAATCCATAAAATTGTTTTTTTTAGGAGTCGCTAATACATACCTTCTCAAAAATCGATGTTTCAATCCATATTATTTTAAATATCAAAAGCGATATATAGATACATTAATTTCTCTTTAACACCAGACAGTTTTGATCGTAGCTTTTTCCACATGGCACTTTAGGTATACCAGATCTACTCGATGGGTAAATACACATCGGGAGGAACAAAAATTCTGGACAAATTTTTTTCAAAAATGGTATTCACTTTCGTGACTTCATAGCGATGAAACCGATATTCGTGTATTAAATCCAATCGTTCTTGTTTTATTTAGCACCTTTCATCGCTGTTTTCTGCATTGTCAGAGTGCAAAATCCCATTTGGTATTGACAAGAGAATAGATCAGCCGTTAAATGCGTAAATACAGCCTCCATGGCTCGTGAACGGCCAAAAATGCTGTGGTAAAACGCGCGAAAAATCCAGAAATCCTTGCCGACTCTGCATTGATGAGACGCGGCAGCAGTTTTCGCGATTTTAAGGGATACTGGAACCGGCTTTTACTAGCGCGGAAATTCCAGAAACTCTCGCCGGTCCTGCACACAGGAAAGGCGGCAGCGATTTTCGCAACTTTGTGGAATTCTAGATA
The DNA here is from genome assembly GCA_034696685.1 of Julus scandinavius. NCBI lineage: Eukaryota > Metazoa > Arthropoda > Diplopoda > Julida > Julidae > Julus > Julus scandinavius. The sequence continues at coordinate 5,700 of JAQGAE010002695.1, read as the reverse complement.
ACGGCTGCTGACTGTTGAAAAGCGCGGAAATTCCAGAAACTCTCCCAGGCTCTAGAGTGAGGGGAGGCGGCAGCAGCTTCCACGATTTTACGGGATTTCTGCTGGTTTTAGGTAAGCGCGGAAATCCCAGATAGTCGTGCCGACCTTAGTCGAGGGGGACCGGCAGCGATTTTCACGATTTTGTGGGATGATGCTGGTGGCTTTAGCATGGGATGCTGCGACTTTCTTCAGCATCTTCCCTTCAACTGGGATGCTCCTATGGTTTTCGGTCTCTGAGGATGACTTGCGCATGCGCAATGCGTCAATACGGTGCATCCGGTTAACGCATGCGCTTTTCCTCCATTCTGGTCAATTTTTTTTCTCTCGTTTTCTTTTTCGGCTCTTTCATTCGTGACTGTATATGAGACGCGCTTTTAACATCATTTTTATCCCGTTCAACATGACTTATCCCAGGATGGCAACTAAGGCTATATTTTCCCCCCTTGTTTCCCTTTCGTTATTCATCGTTTTCTTCTTCTTCTTCTACTTCTACTTCTTCAGTAGTTGAAACCTAAATCTACCCTCATAAATATTTGGATTCGACTGATGTTGTCTTTTCGCTCCGTAATGTAAACTCACTAGCGTGGTTAAGTGTCGCTCCATTTATGTTTTTTTATTTTTTCTTCTTCTTCTTAAAATGCACCCCTTTATGTGGTTGGATTTTGTATATGCGGAAACGGTCCTCCTAATTGAGCAATTGCTTAAAGATGATGCTCCGTTCATCCGCGTTCATCCCCCCAAATTGGCAGAAAGTTCTGGCATACTGTATCTTGGATTCCTGTGATTTTTGGGAAATTTGCTTTTCTGAAGTTGAAAATGGCAAGCTTTTGTCATCATATTTTGGTCGAGGACGTCAAAAAACAATTTGTTAATGTCGTCAAATTGTGGATTGAATGCGGTGTCATATATATTGTGTAGTAAATTATTTACTGTTGCTGCAGATCCTGCTGTTACACTTCTGATAATAATAATCATAATCATGATCATGATAATGGTGATGAAATCTTGATTTACGTCATTATAGAGTTTAAAATGACGTGGTTATATATGCGTTGTAATATGACGCCATTATTTGGTGATTATATTTTGGTTTGAAACGCCATTTGCCTGTTTGACAATAACACCACTACATGTGGAAATTCATTAAATTAAAATTTGTAATGACGGTGACGCCATTCATAGATTAAAAATTCCAATTATTTCTTAGTAAATCGGGGTTAATGACGTCATTTTTGGTCATCTTTGAATTGCAAGTTTGATAGTAGTATGACAGTGACGTCAATTGTTTTTGATGTCATAAAATGGTATGACAATTGTGCCATTTATTGCTTAGTTACTGAAAAATAAGTTTGTTTAAAATGAATTTTAAAATAAACTATGTTTTTCTAGTAATTAAGTATCAGTATGCCCAAAGTTTCAATGGAATTTTGCTAGCCTTTCTATATAAGATGAATATTACACAGGCATCGAGGTGTTATATAATGTGGTTTTCGAAATATCACTGTTGTGTCTATTGTAGATTGTTGTTTCTGCATGCATACAAATAATACATTTGAAACGTCTTCTAAATTGATCGCTGCATGTAAACATGCCAATAATTCAGATTTGTACAAGGTTGTTGAAGAATTTGTGCCAATGTAATGTACGAGGCAACTGGCAGGATCTTCACATGTCGATCAAATATTATTCAATTTTCAAAATTGTCTGGTTTATTCATGACATGCTGCAATTGGTAATAAGCGCCACCAGATGTCTTCGGCCATCTGTTTATTGCATGGATTATTTTTGTAACAAATGATGAGTCTGTTTCCAAGCGTTATAGTAAATACATCATACTACTATTTTTAAAAAGCTGTTGGACATTTGTTATGTATACATTATATGCATGTTAACAGATTTTTAAAGAATTGAAGGTTTCCTTAAAGTATCCTTAAGTTATGTGATTGAAATTAATTTCTAGTGCTGTATAAAAGTATATCACAATGTATCGGTAAGGTTGGGTATATAATAATGTCTACATATGCAAAAATATTGCAAATTAAGTTTATACAGTTTTAGGGTTTGAATTAGCTTGAAAATTGCGTTTATAGAAATATAATTCACATAAATATTCATTATCAAATATAGAAATATTTTGTATAATTGATGAAGTATTTTAAAATGTAATTGGAGTTTTATTAAACATTTATGGGTACTTTAAAACATTTTTAACTGTATTTACTTTAGCTAGCTTAAATACAACGTTGTGCAAGAAATAACCTTTTCGAAACATCTGTTTAAACAGGTCGATATCTTGATAACTGAAAAAAATGCTATTTATAAACTATGAAGAAGGTTTACGTATTGGCGGGGAATGTAAACAAATTTCAAACATTTTTCTCCATTAATTATGTAACACCCTGTAACCTGTTATTCTGACTAATGTTAATCTAGTTTTTCATAAATCAAAAGAAATATTGAATACATAAAAATTTTGTTATTGATTTTAATGTAAAAATTATAATTTATCTTTTTCTCTAAATGTATGAATTCAATGACAAGTACATGTCATGTATATGAAGTTCATGCGAAAATTTTTAAAAAAGTCAAAATCCATAAGTAAACATAAAAATATAAATACGGGACGATTTATAAATATAGTGCTTTTAAAATGCAAAATTTCTGTATAATGTTCAAATTGAATGCACATTGACATTTTTAGCTCTGAATGTTTGTTTATTTGTTTGTACTTTTAGTTGTTATTTTGCCTAGCTGTTTCGACAAAAATTCTTTTGATATACCTACGTATTACAGTAAATTTGAGATGAATATTTTATGAATTAAATTATTAGTGAACAGTTTACATTATTTATACAATCTGTTATCAAATCCTTCGCAAACCCTCTTTTAAAAATGTTTTATTTTAATTTTAAATTGTACTGAAGCCTAAAAGAAACATTGTTTTTACAACACTGCCCCCACTGAGGGCAATACAATGCTTACATCTGCAACAAAAATTCAATTGATAAGAAAAAAAATAGTGCATTTCTTTATGTGTTCAAGTCTCTTTTTAAGATTGCACTCCTTATATAGATAATGGATGTTATTGAAAACAAAAGCAGAAGAGAAAAAAATCCAAATTTGTGTTTGGGGAATTGTATTTTAGGGAGAGATAGAAAGCTGCACTTACTTTATTTTTCATGAAGCAAGTGCTTTATACATGCAATGCTAGTCAAAGACTTTTCTTCTCCAATAAAAACCTGCCTGTTGTATTCACCTATTTCTCTACCTTAGAAACACTCCAGTTGTAGAAATGCAATCTGTTTCCAATTTCAAAATAGGACTATCATTGAGTCTTTTCTTTACTGACTTTTTCCCAGTCAGAACCACTTATTTTGGGGTTTCAGCGTTTGATTCAGGTCTTCAAATTAGTTTGCCATGACATTTTAAAGGAATAAATAACAATATTGTCAGCTAAAAACATTTGATTTTTATAATGATAAAAACACAGACTGTATTTGCTGATTGTTGGTTATTTTTCGGATTATAAAACATTAACATATCTACTATGTACCTGCATGTATAGTAATGTTGCATAACAACTTCATGTATACAATTATAAAATCATGTCTTATTTAAGCAATGTAATTCATGGTACTGTTTTGAACTAACCGCTACATTACAACTTTAATATACACAGTAGTTGTAAATTGTTTTATTTTGTACTCTTTTAAGCTGTTATTGGTATATATCTTTATTTCTATGTATTTAAATTGTATTTTTTATAATTACAGGTAAGACTCATTATATCTCATCATTTTTGGAGAATGAATTACTATGGGTAAGCCTTACAACAACATTGTTTTATAATAGTATTCAGGAATTAGTCTATTAACTATCGTATGTACTGTATTAATAACTGCATTTGCTGTATTTCTATCACTGTTTAAATATATTCTTCTGTTTCGCCATGTTATTAACAATATCAAGTTTCTTTTTAATATGATATAAGATTACTTATCTTGTTAATAGCAAATCTTCCTCGCCTTAACTTAAGTATTTTTGTAATTACTGGCTTTTTTGTTGTTTTGCATAAATCTTTTAACTTAATGATATTTTTTGACTGGAAAATATGTCGACAATACCAACATTAATTGCTTCGGGGTTATTCATTTGGGAATCCTTATAATTACATTCATATTTATTGAGATACATGACATTTTTCCTCTTTCTTAGCTTATAGATAGACACTGATCAAATATTGGTTTTATGCTGTCTTTAATCAAGTCTTAGTTTTCGGGCTAACAATATCGTCTTCCTGTATATAGGTGTTATTTGCAATCTTCTTATACTCGTTTTTTACGACCTTGTTTATTGCTTACTAAACATACTCGTGGAGTTTTCAACATTGTCCAAGAAATGTTTCACCAAACTTAATCATGGGTTAATTAACCGAAACTCAATGCAATTGATCGTTGGAGTGACCATCCCTCTCCAAAAGTGAAGATAAACTAAGGCTAATGCTTAGTACACACTATAGGAAACAAGAAACTGAAATAAAGTTTATGCAAACCAAGTTGTCGAAACGTGGTTTCGTTAACATATTTCCATAAAGATATTATACATTAAAAAGCATTTCGAAACGGAGAAACTTGTTAGCTATCCACAAATTGAATATCGTTTTTTGTGTTCACCGCAGTATAAGCGTCGTCTGCAAAGAAGCGCGTGTATTATAAAGGCTTTGGTAGGAGCGCCTTGACCAGAAAACAATGTTTCCTTTGAACTTTTACCGCCTCTTGAGCGATCACCGATTTATTTCCTGGAAACATTGTTTTTTGGCCAAATGTTTGCAGAAATCTGGTGAGCATCCAGATATCACAAACATATTTGCCAAATTCTGTTTCTGTTTTGTGTTCCCTATAGTGTGTACTAGGCATAAGGCCAAAACTAAGCCTTTGCGAAAAGTGAAAGGGCTTCAAACATATACCCCTTTACTTTTGAAAATGTACAACTATGGGTATTATTAAAGGTAATTGTACAGCCTGATTGAATATTCATGAGTCCTAGCAATAACGATCCTTCTTCTCCATCGCTCTTAAGCGTCCTATTATTTTAAGCATTAATTATTTAATTGCAGCTGATTCACCTCACTTAAATTGAATTATAGCGAGTAATGAGTTAAAAGTCTCCGAATTCAAAACCATTATTAATTCAATTGGACGGGTGTCTCCGTCCTTAACTTCGTCACCACTCCAATGGCAATAGCTTAATTAGTCGCCTATTTATTATGCAAATTTATTCAAATGAAAATCGCAGATTTGTACAACACGTAAATGGGCGAGGTTTGGTTGACGATAGCACTGACATTTCGACGTTCAAACTCCTCTCTTACTAAGCTGGATGACATTGAGAACTACATTTATTTATCCTAAGAGCTTACTTCAGAAAGCCTCGAATTAGCCTCGAAACAAGACAACAGATTTTTGTTTTCCCTGGAGTTTGTCCGAGAGCCGAAACTTGTCCTTGCCTGTGGGAGGCTGGGATTTTACTTTTATTTCAAGTACTGTTCTCATCTAGCTTAACTCGGGGCCATATATGGTCATGAGTGGCCCGTATGTAGTCGTGTATGGGCCATATTTGGCCCTTAATGAGTTATATTTGGCCATTATAGATATAGATGGA
>JAQGAE010002694.1:0-16894 GCA_034696685.1 Julus scandinavius | reverse complement strand
CCTATTTCAATTTGTGTTCAAAGTTAGCACCTTTCTCCGGAAACAGTTTCAAAAATTGCCTAGCACTGTAATTTTTTCGTTTACGCAAAAAAACCTATCGCGGTTCTTTCTTCTTCAGTGAACGCCATTTTGAATACAAATTCGAATGATTACGTCATTAGAAAAGAACGTGAACGAGGGAATTCGAAAGTAAAGAGAAAAACAATATTTCTACAAATTTTTATTAAAATCCATTAACAAATAACCTTTTTATGATTTTTATAAAGTTGGCTTACTTTTTATTGGCCCACTTTTTGATGTAAGACCATAAGCAAAAGAACTGCATGTACAATGTATATAATACATCGTCTACATGTTCATAACTGTCTTATTTCTATTTTTCAGGCTCCAAAATTGGATTCATCTTGATTCGTTATTAAATCATTCATTATTTTCAATTATCTGATGTTTGTGCTTTGGATTTGAAATGCAAGAGCGATTAAAAAAAGGATTTTGAACCAGGAAAATGTCTGTGTGAAGGTGATCCTTCATCTCGTGTCTTTGTCAATAAAATCTTGATACATAAAACTGCGTTACTTGTATATTTTTAATTTCTTGGGATGTAAAACCAATGATGACTCTTGATTCTTTGTTTATAGCCTTATTTAACCAGTAATAACCTTTGCCAGGCGTTTGTAAATGAATCATTAATAACAATAACAGTATTATTAGATTTGGAATGGTGTGTTGTATTATTGAATATGTATGTGTAATAATACATGTATTTCTGCTATATAAAACATATACTAAATATACAATGAAATATATACCTACATATAACAAAGTCAACATATATGTAAGTAATTAGTCAGAAACCATGATTACGAAATACAAAATTTAGGAATTTTGCAATGCTATGCAATAAAACAAACGTCATAGGACAATATACGCGATATACTAACAGGTGGATTCTCTCTTCTACTTATTGAACTAGATTAATATTGATGAGTTATCATTAAACATTAATAAAGTATATAAATTGAAGCTCAATCAAACAACGTTAGCTCTAGCAATCATACAGCATAAAAATAACCCACTTTTCCAGTCTGCATCCAACGGAGCAATACTAACCATGGGTAAGTAGGACAAAACCGTAAAAGTTTAACCTCAACTTTTCAGACTATCAGATTAATTAATCGCATATTCACATATATTCTCCATTGTGAACATAATAATCATATGCTTACATTTGCAGATATCAAATGTGCGTTTATTTTAACGGCCTGTTTTTATTTTTACTTAACCACACAGTAAGTCACAAATAGAATTTCAGTCCATTCTTTTTGGTTCAGAAATGTAAGTTTCATTGAGGCATTGTATTAATTGCCATTTCAGGAGTGATGCTCTAGACTGCATATATCCCTGTTCTAAAGTAAATTGCACGGAACCAACTGGATGTAAATATGGTCGTACCCCTGATATATGTGGGTGTTGTAAACGGTGTGCCAAGGTCTGAAAACGCATTTGAAATATCGAATATACGAGGGGCGGTCAAAAAACTCTTGCATATTCGATTATTATTCGAAAGCCAGATGTCGTACCAAAAAACTGAAATAGTCATTTTAATGAGCAGGAAATTTGCTATTTATCAATGTAGGACCCTAGTTTCTTGACACATTTATCCCAAAGTTTCATGAGTTTGTTTATACCACTCTCGTAAAATGCGTTATGCTGACTATGCAGATACTGCCAAATCACAATAAGGGTCCTACATTGAAAAATAGCAAATTTCCTGCTCTTTAAAATGGCTATTTCAGGTCTTTAGTACGACAACTGGTTTTCGAGTAATACACGAATATGCAAGACTATTTGACCGCCCCTCGTAATTGTAATTTTCAAGGAGAATTTATTTGCAATTTCAGACTTTTTTAATTTTCCTTTTCCGTTGATAGGGACTCGGTGAACCATGTGGTGGGGATTTTGGTATGCTCGGAATTTGTGCCTCTAATATGGTCTGCAAATTAGATGAGCCTGTTGAAAATCATCATCATGAAGGGAAATGTGTGTGCATAGAAGACTAGTTTCAATGTGTTATCCTAATACTTGGATTTTTCATTTGACTAATAAACCGATAGTATTCTAATCTGTGCGTGATTGACTTTTATGAGAAATATTTTTGATTACGTGCAGCAATTCGACTCTTATCATACTTCTTTTGCCTCTGTAAATATCAAAATAAATACATCCTGATATGTACGGGAAGGGATTAGAACCAGGAACTGAAATAATGTTTCCAACTGCATCCTATATGCATGCAAAGCTACAGATTATGAAAAAAAAAATTGATATTAATAGATGCCTATTAATTATTTGCTCGCAGCAAATAGTCATAAATCGCTAGAAACTCATTAGTACATTTAACCCGTTGGACCATTTTGAATGTATTAATACTAATTACTGTCCCATGCTTCATATATGATGCACTACAAAGAAAGGGGTTAACAGCTATTTGACTGATAGATATAAATAGGAAAAAAGCAAAATTGTATTCAGTGTCAGTTGCACTTGGTTTCATCCAGACGTAATATCTGATATCAGCGATTATGGGTACGTATGTCCAATTCATTTAGTTAAACTTGAACATTTTAAATTACAGTAGTGTGGAGATTGTCTAATTTATCAAATTAATAACACCACTATTCTAATCCTCAAACAAATGGCTTGTAAAAACTTCACTGAATGTGAATCGATGTCAATTTTTTTTAGAAATAGATGTACATGCATATTATTGTTATAAAAAAAACCTGGTGAACAAAAACTTTTATTTGCAACATTTAATTATGGATCACTAATGTTGAAAACACTCATTTTCTTAGAACAACGAAGGATAAAATGAATGTAAACTCAGTTGGGTAATAATTTCGTAAAGTCTATCTCCAACTATTTCATTGGAAAAATAGTTGGCGATAGACAGATACTCTGCGAAATGGATCATTAAGTTACAATTTACAAATTACATTTTGGTTTCTTGTATGTACGCAACCATGCATAGCCAACATAGATCACTAATTTTGAAAACACTCATTTTCTTAGAACAACGAAGGATAAAATGAATGTAAACTCAGTTGGGTAATAATTTCGTAAAATATCTGTCTAACTCCAACAATTTCATTGGAAAAATATTTGGAGATAGACAGATACTCCACGAAATGGATCACTAAGTTACAATTTACAAATTACATTTTGGTTTCTTGTATGTACGCAACCATGCATAGCAGAACTGCAAGACAGGAAAGTGTGCTGATATATGAATTATACAAGGGGTACTCAAACGGACACCAACATTTCGCACATGTCTGCACTTAAATTAGTTAATTGGGGCAAATTTTGTACATGTGCAGCCCAGGTTTTCAAATGACGTCTTCTAATTGACTGGACATACTGCAATGGGGCTTTTAAAAGTGCTGGAGAAAAAAAGAAGGTTTTAACCGCATTTGTGCCCATTTCACAAAAGACACAACTTGTGAACCTTGGCTGAGCTGCTTGAATCTAATGCGCATGTGCACCATATATGGGCCAAATTCAGATAGCCCAACTGCCCAAGTGAAAAGTTCGTTTGAGTGCCCTTATTATAAACCTAAGCTAACTTACTTGCCATGCACTAGTGCTATGCATGATTGCATACACGTACTAAAAAACCAAAATGTCATGCAACCATTTTACTTTATTTTACGATGGTTTAAGACATTATAATTTAATTTCCTGCCTTAATCTTAACGGTGGTTTCAAAATGGCACGAAGCAAGAACGTCACTCGCAATGTTACGTGCGATGGAGTTTTAAAAGTTATCAAAATAAAAAGGGCCTTTTTCTTTTAACAGCTTTCCGAGGCGCAAATATGGGTTTTATGGTATTATTCTGCACATTTATAGTTTTGATCATTCAGTAAGTCTCATCAATACTTTCTCCAAAATGCTCCCATTGAAAACCGTATTTATATAATTAATTATTGTTGCTATTTTATTTTGTAATTAAAGAAATGACGCTGCTATCCGCTCACCGACTTGCAACAAAGCTTCTTGTAAGGAACCAGTAGATTGCAAACATGGAATTGTCAGCGACAGTTTTTCCTGTTGCACAATATGTGCTGCGGTTTGTAAAATTTATTTTTTTACTGTGCATTTGCTTATGCATTGTTTTGCTATATTGTTTTATTTTTATTTCTTCCATAAGGGTCTTGATGAGCCATGTGGTGGGCTTTACGAAAGATTTGGCCGGTGTGGTGAAGGCTTAATCTGCGAGGAAGATTCAGAAAATGAACATGATGGACCAGGGAAATGCATCAAAGTTTAAGGGAAATTGGAATAATTCTAAAGCTGATCCATTTTGTATTTGAACTGCAACATTTATTGTTCACCTCCGATTTTTGTAATACTAGTCGTATAAAATGAATGAAGTTTCTAAACTGGAAATAATACTGCATTGTAATAAATAAACAGTTGGTTTTGGAAATAAGCGAACATCTGTTAAACCTGTCAATTTATAATTCACAATGATCAATGGAATTTACCAAACACGAGTAAATATTGACTGCTCATGTTTACGTTAACAATTAAAATAAACGCAATTTTAATTCTACAAACTAGGAAACTAATCGAAATGCATATACAGTGGAAACTCGGTTTAAGAACTTAATCCGTTCCTTGACCATGTTCGTGAACCGAAAAGTTCGTGATCTGAATCAGTTTTTCCCATTGCAACTAATGTAAATCCAAATAATGCGTTCTTTGTCCTAGAATTTTTTTAAACTTGGTAAGGCTTATGTGTGGAAATAATACAGAAAGGAAATAAATATAACAGTAATATTAGAAGAAAGCAGTTTAATATATACATCCATGATTTCCAACATTATTAGAAATAAAGACACCCACGTGGTGTTGTCATGCTGACGTTGCTGCGAATCAACTTCATTCACAGATTCTGTTTAAGAAATTTACTTCAACAAACATAGTTTTCATGAGGAAAATGGGTATTTTTCTACTCTGTTGTTGATTATATGACTTAAGTCTTAAATCGACGTCATCAATGGATTCAAAATCCATTGCATCTGCAATTGGCGTGGATAAAACAAGAGACGAACCTTTGCCATATTTTCAATTGAGGCTATAGCTTTGAAACTAATATAGATTTTAATTTAAATACTTGGAAATTCTATCACATTTTTGATGTCTCTTGTATTTAGTAAAACTTATCCGTAACAAAGATGTTCTGCTGGACATTTGATTGGTGGTCCAGAGAAATGTGTTAGTGAACTGAAGCATCGTTCGTAGAAAATTTCGTAAACTTCGTAAACCGAGGTTCCACTGTACATGTTCAGTTTCTGATATGGCCATACATGGCGTTTGCATCAATACTACAAGAGTATGGATGTAGTGAATTGTAGTGTTGTTGTGTAGTACTACTATCGCCTCCTATACTGTATGATTGGTTCATACTTAAAGGCTATGCCACAGTTCAGTAGGTGCGGATCTACGCCCAATGGCGACCACTTATATATAAATCAGGTATACGGTTTTATGGTTTTTGAGCAGATGGTCAGTGCCATGGGAAAATAGGTGGTGGCCCTGAAACACATGTGGGAAAAGATGATCCTGAAGTCATCAACGGGGTTTAATTTTTTCCTTCGTTAATTTGGATGAGGGGCAAGTTTGTCCGGTGAGTCATGCCATAATTCTAGCAGAAACAAGTAAAGAAACAAGTTTTATTTTTTACTTCACATTATTTTCGTTTGGTTATGAAAAATATAATTAAGTGTGTATTCACGCATATTCAAAACCTTTTATTTAAATTGAGAATATGCTTCAAAGAGTGTTTTGGTTCTCACTGTAACTTAGATCCCCAAAGCGTTAATTCCAAGTGCCAATCTGCGAATAGCGAGAATTGCTATGTTTGCGGAAATGCCATTAAAGTGACCAGAAACAAGCCGTGCACGTGATCGTTTTAAAGGTAATTTTACGGAGTATAACCTGGACCTGGCACTAAATTCTTTCTGCGGCTATCATATCGATACTTTATTTAGGCGAAATGTTACGGCCATGGCTTATTAACGAGACTAGTTTGTGGTAAATACAGAGCTGACAAATACCCGTTCTAAAAGCGGCCGCCATGTTGGCGCTCTAGACCCGATTGGACCAAAACCAATTGGCATTATACCTTATACTGCCACCCACCTCTGAGGAAAATTCAGTGTAATAAAATAATAAAACCTCGGCTAATAATATGATTAATCGGATACGGTAACATATATATTCCTCAGGAGGAAAACGTATAAATTGCATGCAGCTTTTTTTGGCACGGTTCTAAGACGAGGCTGCCTGACTTTCACGTTTTGGCTAAATCTGCACTTGTACGAATTTCATTTGACTTAATTAAACCACTGGTTTTATGGCAGATATTTGTTGAATAGAAAATAATAATATCGCCACATGATCAATTGCTCTTGTTTTTCTCAAGACAATAGGCCATTATAATTTCGAAAGCAATTAGCATGCATGCAACAGCATTTTATTTATCGATGTTAGTTTATTATTCTTGGTAAATGCTTTAAAATATTTCTAAATTTTTCCACTTTTTTATGACAGCATTTTTCGCCAGACAATAGGTCGTTATAATCGCGCAAAAATTACAAGCCCGCTGCAAAATTTGTAGAACTTTTCTTTATTATAAATTCATTATTTCGCTCGCCGGGGAATTTTTGTTGTACATTTTTTGGAAAATTCACAAATTCCGTTCAACATGATATAAAGTATACCTTAACTTCCTTCCAAATTTATCTACAATTTAGTCAAAGTTTATTCAATTCTAGCTCATAACGCTCCACAAGTTTACCACTTTTCTAAATTCATATTTCTTTATATTTTAAGCATTTTCTAATAGTAGTACTACCATTACTTCACCTCACATTTCTTTACAATATTTCCACTTTTTCTTCTCGAAAACTTAAATGTAGTTCCCTAAAACTTTTCCAGATTATGTTCCAGATATGTTTTCAGCTATTTTGAAAATCATCCCGTCATAACAACTAATGATATTTTTGTCTATTTTCTGAAGTAGTGTATTTGAAGTACTGAAGTATGTTGACAGGGTTCCTGAACAGACCCCACGGAGTATTGATTTCAAGGACGCAAAATACAGTAGTATATAAACAAAAGATACGAAAATTAATCATAGAACTCATTAGCATGCAATTAAGTCCAGCCAATGACAGGCCAGCATGGGGTCTACTTCCGATAGCCTATAGCGCCGGAAAATTTGTTTAATTAACAAAATGCATTATCCACTGTTTATGGCAATCGCTGAATTGGATGGCGAATCGGCTAAAAATCAGTAAAAATCATTCCAAGTTGGCGTCAGGATTTCGCAATTACCCATATGCGTGTCAAGGCCCAGAAAATAAAATTGAAGTGGAATGCTGGGTCATCAATCACCATCGAGTGATGGCAATTAAACGTGGTTATTACCGTGACTAATTAAACCAAAATCATGTTTTTCGTCACACGGGCACGTGTCTTAAAAAACAATTCTGAGAGACTATATATCCTTCCCGTCGCACGGTAAAGCCAGAAACTTCCGTGACCCCAACAGCAATTGGTACGAAAACCAAGAACTTCGTCGAATTCTTGGTCATCCTTGTTGTACGTCTTTTAGGCCATGAGAGGGTCACTGTTTGAGATATGGGAAGCCTAGTGTCCCTGCCAAAAATGAACTTATGAAAAACTTAAGAAAAACTCAACTTTTGAAGTGAAACTGCAGAAAAACTAAAGTTTTTTTAAGTTCATTTTTGGCAGGGATTGCTGGTATTTGTTGCTAAAATGTAGTTTAGAACTTTTGCATGTGCTGGAGCATGTGAAGGTTGCACATGCAAAAGTTCTATTTCTAGTTTGATGTTCTAAATTTGTAGAATTCGAATTTTGACTGTTCTGGAATGAGTTGAAAAAGATCGTTTTTGAAAGTTAGGACGTTTCTGCCTAGTTCTTGCATTGTTTATCTGAAAATTTGGCTTCAATGAACGTTTTAAAAAGTAAAGCAAGCTTTAGACATTTGTAAGGACGTTTTCGAGGTAAGAAGATTTGGAATTCATATCCAGGAGCTCTCGATCCACAACACCTAGCCTATGGTACAAAAGGAAGAAAACCGCCTTTGAACTTTTAGAGAATTAGCATTTTCTGCAGAATTCCTGAGACCAACCAATATTCATCGGCATTCCAACTATGGTCCAACGATTTTTGGTTACTATATGGAGAAAATTGGCTAGGAAGTTTCAAAGTAACACAAACATTAGCCGAATCGGTTTTCAGTTACAATGAAGGATAAAATCCATTCCGTGACCACGTCTAATCTTCTTCCGCATTTGCAAAGGTGAATTCGATTCATGTGCATGATCGATTCGGCAAATTGATTACAAATTCCTGGTGACTGGCATGCTTCCTAAATAAACAATTACACGTCATAAAATACGCCATAATAATATTTCCGAGGGCCACGAAAAGCGTGGCAGTGTGCCCACAACGTCAGTGTTACTTTGCGTTTCACGCCTTTTTGCTAAACTCAACTGTACCGTCGGGAAATCACAGTAAACTGTTACAAAAATTAAGTATTTTGCAAAAACTACCACAAACCGTGGCGCCATCTGGTGAGTTTTTGGCAGCGACATGTACCGTATACAGTACAACCTATCTAAATGCATTCTGTGTAAAGGAATAACCTCTCTAAAAGCATAAAATGTTCCAGTCCAGACTTGGGCCCCGTGTATATAAATGAACCTGTCTAAAAGCATATTTTTCACCAGTCCCAAGCATATGCATTTAGACAGGTTCTACTGTACACTGCGTTCAGAGAGCACGTACATGTATACTGTAATGGAAAATGATTTACTATTAAAAACAAGAGCTGAATATCTTTAGAATAACTCCAGGACAAGACAGCGGAAAGGAGGATCTGAAATATCTCAACAAACTTCGTGAGATTTCAAAGTATGTTCACATTCCATCTCATTACTTATTCAAATGGATCAATGGGATTCTGAAAATAATTAAAGAGTTCTGAGAATAATAGATGTGATGAGACACTGAACTAAAAAGACTAAACGGAATTCTGAAAGAGCTAAATAGTCGCCATGGGATTCAGAAGCTGTTTGGACAGGTGCCATACATACATTCAGTGATTGGCTAAATACTCAGATAAGAACGTGCGGCGAGATTCTGTTGGATCAATGAAATCCATATTGAAAAAACCATTTCCTAGACATGGTTTGAAGAATTTTGAAAAATACGTTATTTTCTATATTTGGTTTTTCTAATAGATAAAAACATACTGTATAGGCGAAATATTTAGAAAACCACGCCTTCGAGACACTGACATTTAATTTTTAGTAGGTACTCGCTTTTTGAAATTTGTTAAGAAATGTCAATAAGAAACAACATATTATGGACGAAATGTTTTAAGAAACTATGATATAGCTTTTTGATAGATGTGGGGAAACAATTGGTTGATTGTCATATATTTGGAGGTCCTTACAACAAACGGGGATCAATTTCCTCTTTAAGACTCCCTAGCTTCCCTCCAACATTTGGCATTTGAGCAATTGGAAAATGTCACAGGAGTTGAATTGAAATCGAACGCAGTACATTTTTTAATTAAGTCGCATTGAAGTAAATTGTCATCCAATATGGCCGCATTCAAGAAATTTTCATGGACTTCATTCAGAAAATTTAAGTTCTACTTCGGTGTGCAGATTAGGGATGCTACATGGAGGACCACAGCTGCACAGCAAGTTTGCGAAAACACTTCTGATTTGTGGTCGAGAACACGAGATTCTCGCGATAGTAGGTACTAGCCTAACCCAAGAGGATTTTTCGAGTGTATTTCCCTATAGAATATTAAAAGGCTCGTAAATCACGTCATGCATAAATCATGTTCCCGAAAGCGTTCGTGTGGGTGTGGTGACGCCATATGCCAGCGTGGTCACGTGTCCACATTGGGAGGGAACCACAATCACACATCCGAGGAACTGACCAGCGTCAAGGCTGATAGACGTTCGTCCGGCCATACCAATTAGTCGAATTGGCATTATACATATTCTAATCCCGACACCTGATGTGAAACTTACAGCAGCCTAAGGTGACGAAAACTGCTTTGGCCAAGGTCGGAATGCATGAAGTACCACCGCAAGGACTCATGGCTTGCTGACAGACAACAACAATAAACATCTTGTACGATACAGCCCTAGTCACGTAATGGATTCTAGTTGAAAATTACATTACAGAAATGTTATCCAGATCGGATGCAATCATGCCATTTGTAACTTTTCTGGTACCTTTCAACGATAATGTATTCCTGTTTTTCTAGTTTCTTAACAGACAACGGCAGGTTCATTTTACTGCGGGTTGGTTGGTTGGGGTTTAGGGGCTCAAAGGCTACTAAGGTCATAGAGAGCCAGACAATGATTGGGATAATCCTATTGGGTAAATGTATAGGGCTGCATGCAGGAAACAAATCGGGCGGAATTCATAGGCTAGGTTCCAACCCCAGAGGACACCTTAAGTTAACCATTACTGGGGGCCTAGCAAGGGGACTTAGGATAGGCACCCTGTATATGTATGGAACCAGACAACCACTACCTTCTTAGGCACGCAGACTATACCGTTCCCCATGGATAAGAAGCACTCGTGCAGAAACCATACTTAAGATGACGTAATTCTGTAAGCATATGATTTCTTCGCATTGTTTTGGAAAATCAGTTGTGGTCATGAAATGGATTTCAACCTATAGTTGAAAACCGATTTGGATAGCGTTTAAGATAATGTATATGTACATGTGCGCGCGTGAGTATTACCGCAACTTGTATCCAAAGGTTGAAATCCATTCCGTAATCATAGCTATTCTCATAGTAATTTTCGAGTATTTTGAGATACTTAGTTCCAGTTTTGAATTTCTCCCTATTATTACCTCATGCATGCTACCTTCCTGTTTAGATCGCATTACACTTAAATTTAAAAAGACAAGACTAGTATTCATACTACATGCATATATACAACAAATACAAATTCAATTAAAAAAATGCAAAGGACTTGGAGCACATTTTTGTAAAAACCAGGATCCTTGTGTCAGCCTTTCGTTTCTTCGCACCAGATGGCGCACTATATCCACTGCGTCAGAACTGGGACAACTCAGTTTACGGTCATCACATGTAAAATTATGCATGGAACATGAAAAATAAGATATTTCTGCCTGAACAAAGCATTGTTTATCATGTGATGCAATCCTTTCGGCCTCCTGATTTGTTTTCAACTAAATCTTGTATTTCATCCGCACCGGAAGTTTAGTCACATTACATGTTTCGTATTTCTTTTAGTCCTATTCATCATTTTTACATTTAATTAAAGATACCAGACCTAGCTGAGTTACAAGCCATCTAAAAGCGAGATTTCCAATAACACAATTATTGACGTATTGAAAGTAACGGTTGGTTAACAATTTGTCTCAACGTGTTATCCAATAACCAAAATCTAGGAAATTTAATTTATTTTACGCTTTCATGGCCAATTCTACACGTGTGGAGAATGGCAATAGATTTATCTGTTCCTGGGTTAACCTTGTCAAATTTGCTTCACTTGAACCTTGGCTAACGTTATTTCCAAAGGCTTGGACTGATCCCAATAAACTACAACACATGAGCCAATATTGTCATCCTTGCTTTAACAATGACTGCATCAACTACATCTTCATGTCAAATCTGCTATATAACGTGAACTTGACCCGAACTAGAACAAACTCGATTGCTTTGGCAAGGACTTCATCTAGACCTTGTCAAATCCGTTTTACCAACATCATAAAATGAACTTTGGTCAACACGAATCCACACTATCGGTATAATCCTACAGACAGAGGCAACAATGTCAACGAAACAAATGAACAGTGGCAATGATTTTACAAAATCTTTACCAGCGGGGATATCCATTGCAGTCGAAATCAGCCTGGTATTATTTTAAGCCAAAGTATATGTAAGCCACAACTCGAGACAAAATTCTGGTATATTAAACTTTTTGGTGAGTTCCAACTCAGATTAAGTTGAGGGTCAAGCTTCAGACTATTTCTCAAACCTTGGCTTAAAATGAAGTCTTGACTTAGCAAACATGGCGATATCCATTTAGTTCACAGCTAAAGGCTAGCTGATACTGTCTGTGATTGGCTATCAATATGCTTTTGAAATCCAATTAATAATAAATTTCGCTGTTATGCCTAGGCTTAAGTTTGTCATTAAGCCTGAGCTTAATGCTAATCCACAGTGGATATCACCAATTTTTTCAGCCTAAGCTTAAATAATTTAAATCTGACTTCTGGACTGAATATTTCTTAGGTCTCAACTTAGTCTGGGTTGGATCTCTCCATTTCTTCCTAATCTGAAGTTTACACACCTTTAGGCCTCAGCTTATAATTTAAGCCCCAAATGGATATCCCCACTGTATCAGAACTACTTGACAAAACATTTTTCGTCTAAATCATTGGTCAACATGAGCCGACAAGCATGAGGCCAACGCCAAATCTTGAAGGGATGTCAAACGTCAATATCCGTAATCAAGCTTTCACTTTTACTTAACTGATGAACTCATTTGCAAACATCCCTTTCCATATCAGAGATCTCAACTTTTGACATTTTTAATTTTACTTTGTTTTAGAAAACTAACTTCACAAACATTCCTGAAAAGATATTTCACAGGTTGGATGAAATGAAAAATCCGAAAGGAAAAAACTCCATGTGTACATGCGGGAGATATAAGGATTAGCAGCCTCTGGAAGCGTTCCAAAACCCACTGACCTCTGATGGAAGCGATGTGCTCATCGAACTCTTTAGCAGTGACCCGATCTGGATCCATCCTGTACTGCACAGGCGCATGTCGCGTCGTGCACGTCGGAGCGGAAGGCTGTCTTGGCGACGGCAGGTTAGGCGACCGTTGGCGGCAGCCGCAACCCTGCGAGCCGACGGACGGAAGGCTGGAGTGACTGCCGGACATGGCGGCGTCGGGACGGCGGAGATCGGCGCAGGAGATCGGGCTCCCCTGCCATAGCCAGGGGAGGAACGGACGCGGGCACGTCCTCTGCGGTCGGCGCTTCTGCTATCTCCGCTACTAATCGGGTTACTCTGAACCGGCTAGCAGGTGGTTGCGACGGTCGGTGGCTTGGTCGTGACGATCGCGGACGCGAACACTGGAGACTGAGAGAGGGTGACCATGGAACTGTTGCGGAGTTTCTTACTTTCCTGTAAAGCACGGTCCGAGAGGCGTTCGGTTAACCTCAAATTTCGCTCATCGGCGGCGATCGGGGGCGGGGAAAAAAAGTGACGTCGCGGCGCCGTCAGCTGACGTAGAAATCGAGAGTCGAACGAAAATTGATGGCACAAGTAGAGAAAAATGGGGAATGGGACCGGGGATACCGTCAGTAACGGAGTGCTTCACCTAAAGGCCAAACCCACCATGTCGATTTTCTCCAACATAGTACATGTACTTTTTTTTCCAGGGTATTGAAAATAAGTGTGAACCAAAAAGTTCTCTATAGTATCAGTTATTTCCTATAAACCATATATATATATACACAGGGTGTGCCAATAAAAAGTAAGCAAAATTTATAAAAATCATAAAATGGTTATTTGTTAATGTAATTTAATGAAAATTTGTACATGTGAACTTAAATAGGATACACAAAAATTTCCTATTTCAATTTGTGTTCAAAGTTAGCAACTTTCTCCGGAAACAGTTTCAAAAATTGCCTAGCACTGTAGTTTTTTGTTTACGCAAAAAAACCTATCGCGGTTCTTTCTTCTTCAGTGAACGCCATTTTGAAAGAAATTCGAATGATTACATCATTAAAAAAGAACGTGAACGAGGGCAATTCGAAAGTAAAGAGAAAAACAATATTTCTACAAATTTTAATTAAATTCCATTAACAAATAACCTTTTTATGATTTTTATAAAGTTGGCTTACTTTTTATTGGCCCAGAGAAGATAGAAAAGGAATTTCACCGAAGGAAAACGGAATGGACACATCGGGTGTGTGTAGATGGGCCTTTAAAGCTCGATCTAAGGTATAACATTCCCATACGAACATAATTAATTGAATTAGATTGAAGTGTCCTATACACACAATACAGTTAAAGCAAAAATCTTGCCAGTTCCAATTTTTTGAAATTCTCGTAAGCCCTTGCACAGCCGTTAGCCGTTACACTTCGGTTTCACCGCTGTTGCAGAACTTACACTTTAATATCATAAACAATTGACGTATTGTATCATACGTCAAAAAAATACACTTGGCAAACATCCAAATAATGTTCAATTTTGTATGCTTGCAAACTGTATATTTTTTAAGGATAGAATCGTAAATAAGAGTAGAAAACCCAATTCAATTTCATGAAAATTCAAATATAGGGAACATTTTTAAAGGACACTACAGGAAGGTCTTAGGCAATTTTCTTTCAATTCTCGATAAAAATCCTATCTATAGGGTGGGCCAATAAAAAGTAAGCCAGCTTTATAAAAATCATAAAATGGTTATTTGTTAATAGAATTTATTGAAAATTTGTACATGTGTACTTAAATAGGATACAAAAAAATTCACTATTTCAATTTGTGTTCAAAGTTAGCACCTTTCACGGAAATACAAGCCCTAAGGCGCATACACGATTGGGCGATTGACTCGCCGATTGCTGTTTGATAAATTTCATTCCAAGCGCCCAAAATTCGCTGCTTCAACTAGTCGATGTCTGTTATCCTTGAGCGATACACTTTGTCGACCATTATACCCCAGATTGCATAGTCAAGCAGATTTAGGTTGGGACTGTTGGGTGGCCAAAGACTTGGAGGAATGAACGCAGACATCGACGAGTTGAAGCAGCGAATTTTGGACACTTGGAATGAAATTAAACAAACAACAATCGACGAGGCAATCACCCAATGGCGCATGCACCTTAGGGCTTGTATTTCCGCGAAAGATGCTAACTTTGAACACAAATTGAAATAACGAATTTTTTTGTATCCTATTTAGGTACACATGTACAAATTTTCAATAAATTTCATTAACAAATAACCATTTTATGATAAAGTTGGCTTACTTTTTATTGGCCCACCCTGTATACACAGCGCGCAGGAAGCAATACGTACCTGGCGACGATTACAGTTCCATGTGCGCGCCCCCTGGGGGAAATACCGACGAATTTTAGGGAAATTTCACGGAATCAGGAGTGTTAATTGGCCGCATGCACCGGTCACTCGCGTTCCAAAATCCAGCAGCGACGTACCCAGTGTGCGATCCGGGGTGACGTACGTTTAATCCTCGGTCTCCCCCGTCGTTATGCGAGGCACGATGGCCATTGCACCAAATTTATAAAATGCACCAAATCCGGGGATTAATTTCGGTATGTTCATCATCGTGTTTCGTCCAACTTCGTTGCGTTACAGTAACGGAGCCGTGTTTGCGCGTGTGGCGCTGCGTCGGAAGGACGCCATTCTAATCGATTTTCCGCATGTGTGAATGGCGCTCCACCCCTGGATCGATATTTTCCTCGTACTACGTAATATTGCGGAAACGGCGCCATTATCGATTGTGCCGCCGGTCGTCAGGTGGAGGGATTTTCACAATAAAGTAATTCTCCACCAATGACGCCACGGAAGCGCCAAAACCGAACACGTTCCCACCCTGTTCAAACATGTTCGCGAGCATCCCTCCTCCACTTAATGTCAAATTCAGAAAGCACAAGTTCGACCATTCCATAAAATCCCAGCGCCATCTATGTGTGATATGTGCCACAACTGCAGCATCACGAATTGTGTTTGAAATATTCATGTTTCGAAAGCGTTTCCTAAACGAACACCAATAATAATGTTTGTCCACAACATAAGAGTTGCGCATTACAAGTTTACAACACAAACAACACATCACATTAAGTCCATCTTGTGTTAATTCCATGTCACCACGTATATATATATATGTATATAAATATATATACAGGGTAGGCCAATAAAAAGTAAGTCAACTTTATAAAAATCATAAAATAGTTATTTGTTAATGCAATTTAATGAAAATTTATATACAAATATTGTTTTTATCATTACTTTCGAATTGCCCTCGTTTACGTTCTTTTTTAATGACGTGATCATTCGAATTTGTCTTTCAAAATGGCGTTCACTGAAGAAGAAAGAGCCGCGATAAGTTTTTTGCATACAACGAAAAATTACAGTGCTAGGCAATTTTTGAAACTATTTCCGGAGAAAGGTGCTAACTTTGAACACAAAATTGAAATAGGGAATTTTTTTATATCCTATTTAAGTACACATGTACAAATTTTTAATAAATTCCATTAACAATTAAACATTTTATGATTGTTATAAAGTTGGCTTACTTTAAATTGGCCCACCCTGTACATTCGCATATACACACATTTTCCCTGAATGTTCCGTTTTACAGAAAATTGCGGCTATACGGCATTGTAACATTCGCTATACTATATCAGGTACCTAAAACCGGGTGAGTAGCTACCAGCCTCACATGGAGAGGTACCTAATGGACACCTTGGATAACCAGTTCTTAAGAAAGCCATTGTCCTGTTTATCAAACCAGTTATACATTTGAGCCAAGATCAAAAGTCAACATGGTTGTCAATAAGTGAAGTCGTCCTTCGCCATTTGCATGCATAGAATAATATATTGTTGTATTGTTGTTGCTTATATAGCCAGAGGGCCACCAGTGACCAGGGCCCTATTCCACAAAAATGTACAAGTATTAGTGTAAAAGTTACAAGTATATGGAGTTGTAAATTATGGAGTTGTAGTATGGCATTCCACCAATAATCTCAGCAACTTGTAAAT
>JAQGAE010002693.1:0-16898 GCA_034696685.1 Julus scandinavius | reverse complement strand
AATTAATAAACAAGTTTGAAAAATGTCCGTTAATTTGAATTCTCGTGCTGCCACCTGCTGACAGCGTGGGCAAATTATCGGACATTTTTCAAAATTGTTTATTAATTTTAAAAAAATCTACCAGCTCAAAGAGAAAAACGAAAAAGTGTTACCATTGCTGATTTATCAATTTATTTTAGACAATTTTTATTTTTATTTAATCTCTTTTAGTTTGGCTGGAATTGTGTTTTAAAATTTCACCCATTGGAAGTGATAGGGTTGCGATCCAGCTTAAAGAACAACCTGAAAAATTGTAATTTGTTACAACAATTCCATTTTCTCTTAGAAAAATAGAATATGATAAAGAATTATCCGAAATAAAAGTGCGGAACTAGCAAAAATTATCAGAAATTACAAATGCATCTTTATAACTCGTTTGTGTATTACAGTGATCAAAAGGACATTACATACAATATCTTTATGTAATATCCTTCCATATTTCAAGACATGCTCTACTTCATTTTACATTATTAATTAACACAATTTAATATTTTAATTCTTTTGCAGTTTCTTTAAAATGTCCAGGCTTTCACCTTTTTAATAAACAAACAAACTTATAATGGCTACAAATTCAGCTTGCCTATTGATCAATCCAAGGAAAGCTAACGTTCCTAACATTATGATTACTATTTGCAGCATTGTCAGCTTCAACCTGATACACAATTTGAAAATTTTGAATCAAACCCTTGCATATAATAGAATATGTATATATTAAAATTCAAAGATAAACGATGCTTAAACATTTTAACCAATATTAAAACCTAATTAATATTTATAATCCAAACACAACATCTCTAATAGACTATCATTCAGAACGTCAAAACACACTTCAAACAGTTTAGAATTTAAGCTTGGATGGGCTACATCCATGGAATTAATTCTAAGAATAACTAGACATTCTTTGGTATATGATATTTTAAAGCCATTGTACACAGATTCAATTCATGAAAAACTCCATATGCTTTTTTGAGGCAGGATCCATTTAAGACTAATACCGTATGGATCATTATGTAAGAGAACCATGAGAAAGTTTCACTACCAACATAAAACCTAAATGAACGTGTTTTCACATGTTGTTGCTGATATATAATTTTATAAAAGATAATAAAGTTAGGGCAAGAATATAAGAGAACTTAATATTAATAATATCAATTCTTGATCATTTTGTAACATTAATCTGAGTTTCACAAAATTCTATAACAGCAGAAACATTATCATACAACAACATTCATTAAACTTATTATCATGCATCTTCATTTTATTTATACAAGTGAAAATGTTAACCGTTTCTGTTGCACA
This sequence comes from Julus scandinavius, assembly GCA_034696685.1. Classification (NCBI taxonomy): domain Eukaryota; kingdom Metazoa; phylum Arthropoda; class Diplopoda; order Julida; family Julidae; genus Julus; species Julus scandinavius. The sequence goes on along the minus strand of JAQGAE010002693.1, from coordinate 15,560 downwards.
ACAACTCAAAAAAAAATACAGTAAAACACAACAAGTTCCTCTCTTTTCAGTTTTTCCATAACATAACGGAAACAAAAACTTATTAGGTAATAGGGGGAAACAAAGGTGTTATTTAATAGTGAGATAAAATACAATATTTGTCAATTACTTGCGACCATTCTGCAACATGAATTTGCAGCATTATATTATCACTTGCGTAGGCCTGCTAACGATCGTCCTGAATTCGCTACCAAAGCTAGCTTGAAACACATGTAAATGCTATTTTAAACTTTAAAATTGTACAATTGCTTCATTAACAATAAAGCTTATAAAGTCCAAATATAACAAATTAAAACTAATTTCATTTGAACATAGTTAAATGCTTCCGACTAAAGTAAAAAAAAATAGGATAACTCAGAATTGATAATGCATTGACTTTAGCTTGGCTAACAGTAACTAAGGTAACAGGCCAGCCAACCAATTGCATTTATCTGAGAAATAAAAAAAAGAAACCTGTAAACTTAGTAAAGTATCTTTTTTGTGTTTATCCACTGGCCTTTAGCTCAATGTAAATTAAAATGAATTATGGTTCTCATAACTATCTTCACTAAAAAACTGTCAATTGATGTGATATTGAAAGGTACTGAATTATTGCATTTGGATTTCGGTTAACTGCTCCGTAAACATGCGTATATTAGAATATCATACAACCGTTTGTATTATATCATAACGATAAAAAGGATGTTAAAAATATGTATGTGGTGCTCACAATACTGAAGACACGTTATTGATAATGCCTTCTGTAAATTGAGCAAATTTGAATATTGGGCAAGCAAGCATGGATACACAGTATGGCATATTTCTGTTGCTATGTCAAATATTTCAAAAAATAGTCACTTTCAGAATGAAAATGATGACAGATTTGCATGGTATCTAATTTATGTGACTCCCTCTAATTTAAACAACCAAAATTATTTAAACTCATCACAAACTGCAAATCATAAAAATGATTAACATATTACTTGTCTAATGTGCTGATTTTTTTAGGATACATGCCCTTTTGAGATGCTAGAGACAATTTCAAAAGAGGTGACAAGTGCATCAACATCATTAAATTATTCTGTTTTGCTACATGTGCTTCAAAGTTATATTTAATCAAAGTGTAAATCAAATTGATCTATTGATATTTCATATTTGTGTCATACACAAATAAGTTACTAATAATTCATAATGAAATGCTATATGCCTTTCGTATGATTTAAAATGATCTACTATTAAAAGAAAACTAACCTATCAATTGTTCCGTAATCTTGCAGCAAAGCTAGAAAGATTCCCAAACTAAAAAACAAGAAACAGCAAAAAAGAATAAAACTTCATAAGGTTATTTGCTGATTTACTTTTTAGTTTACAAATTGTTCTAGACTCTAAAAGCACACACCACTGAAACACCACTGTGAGTTTTTCTTAAATTTGTCTCCCTTAAATTAAAATTGCAACTATTTTCTTTGGCAATCAAATAAAGAGATAAAAATATTGAAGCTCTGACTGTCACCTATGAGTAAGCCAGAGGCTCATTAGTTCACTTGCCTGTCACTACACTATTTTTGCCAGCAAAATTTCACTGAAGCGTTTCATAACCACTGAATGGAATTGTAATAAAACTACAATAACTTAATGAACGTTTTTGCAACAACTAAGTAAATTCAGACTTAAAACCCTTAAAATTCCAAGAGCCAGCTGGTTCTTGGGATTTTCACCTAGGTGAAATCAGCGATAGAACAGAAGAGAGGATATGTATTGACGATGAGGACGGCATGGCTAACCATTTTTGCTATTCCACTCTCAAATATGATATTTCAGTATGGACGCTATTGTAGAAGAAGATATTCGGGCTGAGGAGACATCTGGGAGAATTGTGGTGTCGGTATAACAGAAGATTGTGGGATGAAGGTTAGGCATAGATGATGCGTTACGTTGATAAAATGAATCGTCGTAGTCGAGTAAACGGCTTAACAGCAAGCACACACGACTTGGTACAAACATTTTCGGTTATACTGAATATGGGGACTAAGAAAGCAAATTTTTCACACACTTTGGCGTGGATTCATCATTCAAATGTTTGGTGGTGTACCTGAAGAAATCCAACACGAAATGTTTAGTTTTAGAAAATATAATTACTATGAATATCAAAGTAAGTGTAAAACAAGACCATGTCAAATATTTATCGGATTATCTAACCCTTAATGATGTTATGTGTTGCCACACATTTGCGAAAGATCTATTTTTCAACAATTTCATCAAATAAAAATAAAACATTTCTTACCGTAATGCATTGAGTAAACATTCCGTAGTTTGAGGTTGCTCCCTAAGAACCTTAATGCTCCCTTTAATCTAAATTAAAACAAACATTTCTAACTTGTTCGTTTTTGTTTTGTTAAAATATTACAATATTATCAAAAAAAATACTCACATCAACGTGTGAATTCTTAGCAAATGCACCCACTGGATGGACATGATCATAAAGTATAATTAATCCCACCATTACTCTTAAAACAAATAAAACAGTTTCTTCACTTTTAAACCTCTGTAGAAAGACTCTGCAATGTAAAAACGTACATCAGCAATTGTTGAAAACATGACGATAACATAAAACACTTAAAAAAGAATCTCCCGTTGCACATACTGATTTTCAATCATCCGCTGACAAACTTTGGCCATTGTTCCTAGCATTTCAGTTGTGTTTTTTTCAATGGGGCCATCTTTATTCTAAGCAATCAAAATAAACACGTCAAATAGTAGATAAGCATGAGCAGATTATGGAGGAATTCCATTAAAGCAAAAACATCATATACATACATCTAAGACGAATCTTGCCGTTGTTTCACTTAATACTTTCAACATGGGAGTAGCGTGGGCATAAAATAGAGACATTCGGTTGGCCAATTCATTGGGTATGAACACCTCACGCTCACTTTCATCCTAAACGAGTTTTATTTAAACTGTTAAATTTAAGAGCATGGAAAAACAATAAAAACGGTGGAGTGAAAGTAAACACAAGTTTACCTGATTTATCATGCGCAACCTACTAACCGTCCTTCGATAGTAACTAAAATCATTCTGAATGGCTGGGTTCGTCATCTGTTCAAAAATATCCTCAAATTAGTAATTTTCACTGGTATAACAGAAAACAATGTGAGCCAAAATTCCTTCTCTTTAGGTTCCATAAACCTTATATTTAAAACTGATCTAGTAGCCTAGTAGGGATCATGTTTTAATTATTCAACTTTTGCTCACATTTAAAGAAGAATATAACTTTCAAATCACCTTCAGATCATCAAATTTCAATACGAATTCAAGGATTTGAGCAAACTGTTTCACCAGTGCCTGCTGTGTTTGAAGATGTTCCATAGGAGTTAACTGGCCAGAGCATAACTGTAAAAGGATTTTCGGAACAACACACTCTACAAAAAGGAAAAACAATCATGATGCTATGTTAAGATATTCCGCATTACACATTTCATCACTACAGGCAGTACATTAAAAACATACCAAGTTTCATCGAGAATTGATAAAAACTCTTCAGCTTTCCTACGAGGGGAATTACAGCTTCCCACGTTTGCTCTTGTACAGTCTCATTTCTCGGATTTGCTATTGCCTGTATGTATCGCAGAAACAAAAGAAAACCGTTAATTTGAGTTCAATATGTAAAATATTTACTTAATTGTAATTGTAAATTAATTTTCACCATCGTTTACCTCACGAATTTCATTACCGGCGCCTTTGTAAAGTTGCAACTCATGAAGAATTCCTTCAGAATCCTTGAGTACACCCTGCACTAAAAGATATGTTTCCTCTTCGCTGTGGGTAGGTTGAGCATCTTAATGGAATATGGAAACAGGTTATGTGGTGCACAAGATGACTTTACTTTATTTTAAAAAAGATAACGCTTAAACTTTACTTTCAAAATCGACGAATATGTCGTATTTCGGAGTTTCTTCACGGTACAGTATACGAAGTAGATTCCCCATGTTGTGTTCTTGGTTAAAATATACAAACTAGAAGCAAAAGTTTTCAAGAATCAATGAGGCCTAGAAATTGGCCTTGCAATTTGGTGTAACCCACATGTATAATTGATTTTAAACAGACGCTTTAAGGTTTCACTTCCAACAAGCCTGTAATCAGCGATGAAGGTGTGCATTTGCCTGGGCAGATATCACTTACGCACCCTTGACCCATAATATTGATAACATCTGTGGAAAAGTTAGTAATAGCTTCCATATACGTGTGTGCCTACATGACTTATCGTTTTAATCGCTCAAAAACAGCAGCAGAATGTACTGCTATCTGTATAGTACTTGTGGAAACCTAGTGGTGTAGCATAGCATAGTTGACATGGTATTTTTGGCATGTTCTAAAACAAATCTCATACTGAACTTGATGATACTAAACAACCCACTAATCATTTCGGTGTGTTAATCAGTTAACTTCGAAAGATAAAATTGCTACTAAATATTTTGTTTCAAATTGTCAAAAATCAAAACAATGACAAATTGCATTTCAATTTTGCGTTGTAATTTAGAAAGACTATCAGCATAAAAATAAGTTAATTGTTCTGAAGTCTAAGCACTTCTATAGGATATGCTAGTGATACGTACATAAACATCTAAAGCTCTCTGCTTTGAAAAAGAAAAAAAATTCCAGCTTCGTGTTAACTGATTTTCGATCGTCAGAGGACATTTGCTAGTTTTTAGTATAATAAATACTGCATTTAGATCAAGGACTGAGGAAGGAAATATTTACACAGAAACATGCTTGGCTCGCACCGAATTACAAAAACATTTGTAATGAAAGTAATGAGCTTTGGCAAGAACTTGTCACGCTAGCTTTCAATAAATCCCATTGTCAGGCTAAAAATGTAACGGCGCAGGCATAGCTACCGATCATTACCCAACAGGCAAATGAATGTTGACACGCAAAACTCCGTAAGGGATATTTTATTTTTGACATTTTGGTGAGCTATTCTTAGGTTTAATTTCTTGGCTTTACTTTGAAAGACTAAAGAAAAAGCTGTTGAACTCTATACAAGCTGAATTGTATCTCCTATTTTAACTTTTCTTATTTTTTAAAAAAGAAGAACCAATAACTAACAGTTAACGTGGAGGCATGAAAGCGATACTGCAGTTCATAAACTCGGTCCCTGGATTCCAGCCTAAGGTTCGGAAAAAGGCGGTGACCTAAAATTTTAAAAGATGCACACAGAACCATATAACACAGCGGTAGCTAATCCGTAAATAATCCCAACCTGGATGTTAACCTCCATTGAACGCTAGCGAAAAACAAAAACTCCAAGATTGCCCCACTTTTAATGCTGAGAAATTCCAGCACTTATATATAGCAAATAAATACGTTTTTGAACATATGCGAAGAAAAAAAATTTGAGTCTGAACATATGATGGTTTAAAGGTATTGTGGTAGAGAACAAAAAGGTTGACAATGAACAAGGACTGTAGCCGAATTTTAGAGCTATTAGTGATTTGTCTGAAAATCAACGATAAACAATCTGAAAAATAACAGCATGCAAAACAAAAACAAAAAGCATGTTACCACTAATAAAACCAACCTGGTCCAGCATAGGAAGCATGAACGCCCACATAACTTTATGACTAAAATAACAGAACAGAAAGCACTTTTCCCAAAACCGATCTATCAGCTTTTTCTTATCAAAGCTGCAATTTCACCACCCTCCAATTTCACTTCATTTCCTGGCCCAATGTCAACTTATAGGACCCTTGAAACTGAGATCCAAATCAGCTGTTTATAAAATTTCTCAAATTTGATATAAATCAAATGCAGAATTCACCCTACAGCTCAAAATTAGGTCACTTTGGCAGCGTGCATTCAAGTTTAATCAAAATTTACATAAATGTACCCCTGGCCCTGTCATTCTAATCAGCTGACAGTTGAACTTGGTACAACGTACTCTTCAAAGTTTCATCAATATTACGATGTAAGCAAAGGAAGTTCCAAAAAGGCATTAATTGGTACAAAATGATAAAAGTTATCCCTGCTATAACTTTCCACATATGTTAAATGGAAGAGAAGATGTACCCATAACATACGTGACCTGAGTCCCTCAATTCTTTCAGAATTAAACCAATTATTAAAATAAAATAATGCCAAACGTTTACATTGCATTAAGTAAGAGAAGTGGAGATGTCAAATTGGCTTCTGAATTACCGTAATAAAAACCAGCATAAAGAGTTCAAACGGAACTGGACGACATTTTTATTCCTATAAGCTACATCCTTATCGTGTTTCAAGCTGGTATTACCCCTTGCTTAACTTATTGGTTTGAAAACACAGCATTTCAACACACCACCCAATTTGTCAACTTTTGACATTTCCATGCACAATGCGAGCGTTTCATAGCGTTCCATTGGATCACTTATCGTCAACCACCTTGGTGGCAGATATAAGAGATCGATTTACGGATAGCGTTGAACAATTACTCATGTTTGTCACGCACTTTTCGACCAAAACAAACAGGTTCTACGGAACCCACTGAATATGGAAAACAAATTACTTGAAATGAGCGGAAATGATTCGCAGTTTGAATCATGACCGCCCCAGGCCATTCGTAGATTAGAATAATTTCAACAGCAGGCTTACCTTAATGCTTTTTCAACGTTACCGCTGACGCCAACGATATCTTCAACAATAAAAACAACATTAACGCGAAGGAAATAACAACACTATTGTATAAATTCAACGCGAAAACCGATTAAAAAGTGCAACATTCTGAAATCTCAATAAGCGGATTTCACCGACACTAGCTTTTTTCGCCTCGGAAGAGTGGCAGACCATACGATCCGAGACAGATTCATAAACCGTACTGCACTCGTCATTGCCTCGTTTCTCATTGGCTGTTCATTCAAGCGCGGCCATCTTTATTTCTCATCTACATTGGTGGCGCGATAATCGTAGTTTTATGTAAAATCAACTGAAGGCATGAACAGACAAAACTATTGAATAAAATATTTCTACTACACCAGTGGTTTTAAGTTTTAACCCTCCCATATACTTGCATATTATTTCTTATTAGCGATGGAGTTAAAGAGTTTTATTAGGAATAACTACAGTTATAATATTAATCAACTGTTACATTTGTACCCGTTTACCCCATGAAATATCATGGAGCCCCTTGTTATTAACTACGCGAACAACTACCGTCACGGTCTTAATCAACCGTTACATTTTCATTCGTTTATATCACACTAAAAACTGAACGAAAATTCTCTTAAAATCACAATTAAGTGGTTTATCATATACTTTTTGATTTCTTTTCAATTACTATAGCAAGGAGTTTGGCAAATTTGGTGTACAAAAAAATTCAAGAATATTTAATGGGTAATCCTATAAATTCTCAAGCCCCTTTTCCTTGACCAATTCCACAATATTTTTCTAAAGATATTAACACATTTTTCTAAACCTCGAGTTTGAACAAAAAAATGTTGTTGTTTCATATCGGATTTTTCCGATTAGCGGAAATTCCCCGACCTCGACAGGAAATTCCGTCATAAACTGATGTTAATAACACAAATTCCAAGCACAATTCTGGTCTTTTCAGAGGTGTTAAAAATTTGCGTACATTTCCCTACTTTCAAAGCTACTGCATGGTCACCATGTACATAAACATTTCCGAAGTAAAAAATTGACTAGCCATGAAATCACTTAGCCAAATTTCAGTGGGCCAGTATACGGCTCGTTTTATTTGTTTTCCATCCTGAGTTTGAAAGTGATACGCCCATTTCCTGTTTCACTTTCAACTCAATCCGCTATCTCCTTTGACAATGAACCTAGCTTGATTTTTTTTTTTTTCAAGGACATATGGGTCGAGCATTATTATCGAAAATTATAGATTCGCACATCGTGTCGAATTTGTAAAGTTCCCTATAGTGACCGATATACACAAAAACAAAATTCATGTAAAGTATATAATCAAAAGAACTTTGTAGACATTAAAGTTAAATTAAACTTATTAGTTAGCTCAAATATGACGTACTGACATCCATTAGCAAATTCGTGAAATGTTGATTAAATATAGCCAATCCTCTTTAGCCATTGATTAACTTTGTTGACTTAATATTTAATCAGGACCTTCATGGACGTTTTCAGCCTGCGAGATCAGTTTATAGGTTAGGTCCCGTCCATATGGTCGCTTGGTATATGGTATATGGCTTATATGGTATAGGTCCCTGGAGGCAATAAATTGTGATCAAAACGTGATGTAAGCGATTAAGTCACAAAACGTTAGAAATTACTAAATTCGGGGTCATACTGCGATCGCCTCTTTGACAGAAAATTTTCAAAAGATATTTTATTCACTAAGTTAAACGACGAAAGGTGAAAGCGGTCATCAAATTAATGATGGAGCCAAAAGAGAGAGGATATTTTTCCCTAAGGAAATGACCGTATTCATTGCCGGATGAATTTAATGGACTATTAGTAACATCGATTTCCTTGAAATATATTTAATTGCCGATTATAGCTTTAGCATTACTTTTAGTCAAAATGTCCTTAATAGCGTCAAAATAACCAAATTAACCAGTAACACACAGTAAGCACATACAAAGACGAAAAACTAAGCAGCGACGAATACGGAGAGAAAAGCAGTGAAAATAAACCAAACGAAAAAACTGCATACATATGTTAGACATGACATTTTCTGTATGTGGTACGTATACGTAGTTCATTCATGTCGAATTTCAGATATGTCCATATATACGGCGTTTTTCACATAAACTCAAATAATTCTAACAAAGAATACGTGATCGTAATAGTTTTTATTTTCAATTGTTTAAAAAAAGCAATTAATTATTAGTGAAGCCATGCATGCTTTTCAAAGCTCTCTGCTTTGCTCTCAGCTTCCGTCGCCGCTATACTCGCAGCCAGAGAATTTGCCTAACCTCGGAGCCTATTGATCGAGTCATTAGCTTTTGTTTACAATTGTCAAAAAAAAGAAAAGAAAAAAGAAGTCGACGATATCAAAACTTAAAAAATGAAACACTTATCCAAAAATAGCTTTTCAACCTTTTCTATAACCCCCCCCCCCCCCTCTTCCTTCCAAACGCTCGCGGCACACCTGCAAAACCAGTTTTTAAGTTCAGCTTTTATTTTTTTAACTCCATCTATAAATAAAATCGCCACGCCTACTTTCCCCCCCTAGATCGATTAGTTTCTCCGCTCCTTGCCTTCTCAGCTCTCCTCAAAACAGTCTTTTTTGACAATTTTTCAGAAGATGTTAGACATATGTGAAAAAAAGGTCAAAAATTTCATATCCTTAATTTGATAAGTAATTTCTGTTGATACGAATTGTGGTAGCAACTTTTTCAACTTTTTTTCCAAGCTTTTTAAGTTGGAATCGTAATTTCGCCGATTACAGCTTTAGCATTACTTTTCGTCAAAATGTCCTTAATAGCGCCAAGTATAATGTTGATCTATAACATTATCGTCCGAAAATTAGATTTATGAGGTGAAATAAAGGCGATTTTTTAAAAAACCACTAAACCTGCATACCTTTTTTTAAAAATATATTTATTTGGTCAATATCTCGTTTTCGTATGAATTACAGTACGATGAACGACAGGCAATTACAAATAAATTAAGTTGTCACGATAGCTAGGGAAAGATCTCGTAACTCCTTTCCACTGGGACCTTTCCTTTGGGGCTCCAAGCAAATGATTGTTTGTTTTATGTTTAATTTAATTAACAAATACCTTTATGTCTATTTTAAAAATAATGAACATGAATGTACATAGTTTTGATCTCGCTAACCCCATATACAAGTCTTGGGACAACCAGGACTCACAGGACCACACTTATGTTTTTTGAAGGAAATTCAACTGTTTTCAATATGTTTTAATTACTCGAAATTAGGTCCATACGTGTATCTGTAAGAAACCTGACTATATGCTCAAATAAATTCCTAAAACATGTGTAATACATCGTGAACCTCAGACGAAAATATCAGAGATGCAACAACAAATCTAAATTAACCACACTGTAATAGACAAATGTAACTTATCTGGCTTTCCCTACCCAAACGTTCCCAAACTAGGGCTTACTTCAAAGGCACGCAACGGTCCCAACTTGTTTCCCAACATGTTAACGTACTCCCCACTTAAATCTCAACAATGTAGTACCTCTATCGATAATAGAAATTGCTGGAAATTTAGATTATTTCCCGTTTAAAATTCAATTTTTATAGGAATCAGTCTTAAATTTTGTATTTTAGGATTTTCTACAGTCGTGTTAACTATAAATAATCTACGTAAAATTTAACCTTGACGATTGCACAGATGCATTCCTGAGGCTTTCGTCCTTTCAAATATATTTGCGAATGCGATAAACATCCTCGCCCTATCTTTACATTTTGGAAAAATTAAACGTTAACGGATAGCCATTTTCTAATTGTTGTTGTTTGGAAATACGTTGGTTGGCTTTCTCCACCGGCAATCTGTGTTCTGTTTTTGGATTTCCGCACCGAAATTATGCTAAAAGTGTTACCGGGATCCCAGCGGAAAGTTTATCGCTAAGATTTGTATGAATCATGCAGACTTCATAGAGAATTAATAAAAATGAATGTCCTTACCCCGAATCACAACTCAGCATCTCCTCCATCTTGAAGTGGTTGGTGTTCGAGAAAGCGCGAGAAGAAGTTGGCGGCACTTCACGGTTATAAGGTAAGGCGAGAATTCCATTAATTTTAGTTAATTTATGGCGTATAAAAATTAGACACTATAGGAAATAATGCTCGTGAATAGGAGTGGAATGTTTTGGACTGGAAATTTCGTTTGGATCGTGCACAGAAAAAAAAGAACGTTGGCGAGTGGGATGCGATATTTTTCATTGAACGGCATCGCCATTGTATTTTTGCATTGGTGCTCGAATTCATTTCCCACATTCTGTTTTTAGCAATATTTAGTCGTTTTTCCTCGCGATATGGCGATATGGATTTAATTTCCATCAGCGTTAAGATCCAATAGCCGGTGGTCATCCGATTTTGGCTATATTCTTGTCAATTTGAATGGTTTTCTTAATTTTCGTTTCCATGAAAGTGAAGTTCGGGATGCAAAATAACTGGTTCTTTATCCTATCGTTTTTCGGTTCGTTTTGATGTAGACATCCTTTTCGTTAGTTTTTTTTGTTGTAACTTCTCCTGTATTTGTTTACCTTTGCGGCAAACTGCAAAAAGGTATATTTTTCTTATTTGTTAGCTACATTTTCTTTTCCTATACAAAAGCATTGGGAATGATTTGACCAATAGTGCAAGAGGTTTAGTGGGTGGCTGGGAAATAGTAGGCGTGACCAATTTTTTCATTTTTTTTTTAAAGATTTGTAAAAGTTGGAGAGATAGTGAAGCAAGGTGTTTTTAAGAGAATTGTGCTTGTTGGTTTTATGGTTCCCCATAGCGCATTCGACCAATAGGAGTAGCTAAAGGGTGAGAGTAGGTGTATCCCAGCTAGTTGTGAAGGCTTAGCTAATTCAGACTGGGCCAGGAGAATGTAATCATTCATAAATATTTGAAAGAGTTGCGTGATTTAAAAAATAATACAGTGGTGCCGCGATCTTTTAAGCTCCTTCAAGTATCGCATACAGTGAAAATGCTATGTAATCGGATTACAAGGATACAAATGAATATTTTTCACTAATTTTTTGTTTGTTTTTAAAAATGATTTTCGTTTTTTTTTTTTGCATACCTAACTTACTATAACATAGCTAAACATATGTTATTTGCTTCCATATACAATATTTTTGGGTGGAAATAATAATTACAACTGTAGTTATTTAGTTGGGCGTAATTACCCTTTGAGGAATTCGATTTCGGAACATCTTTAAGAAACCCCTCGAATTAGGCAATTCAGACCATCACGTGTGCTTAGCTGGTTTGCCTATTTAATATAGCCTTGAGAGTCCAATTCTGGCTATTTCAAAGACAGGACCACTTTGTCGTGACAAATCATTCCAAATTCTAGATACAGTGGACACTCGCTCTAACGCGGGTTTTGGCGTTATTGTAATGTACGTAGTCAGTCTCGATTAATCAGGGTGAAAGTACTATGTGCTCAGTAAAAAAAATGCGTACATTTATCAAATTATGCTACTGCTAAAAATACTTCAATGATCATGTAATGTCCAAATGCACGAAATCCCCAAAATAATAAGGGTGCCATTGCCTGACTTGATTGATGCCTTCTTTGCCAAGCCATATGGTGAATGACATATTGTATAATACATGTGGTTAATATACATTTGCCCGATTAATCAGGATGAAATTAGAAATTAAACCAGATTCTTAAAAAAACATCCAATTTGCACTATTGTGCAAATTAGTTTATGTCGCCCAATATCCAACATATACTGGAGTACATGTATTAGGAGAACTTTATTAGGGTGTCCAACAGTCTAGAAAATTTGGAAAGTCGAGAAATATGCTTGAATTTCCGTTAATCAAAAAATCTTTTTTTTAAAAAAAGTCTTATGTTTTCCTCCAAATTTTTTAGAAATTGTATATTGGAAAAATATTGTTCGGTAGGAGGGGTCCTTGAAAATGTGAGGGACCAACCTTGAAATCCAGCTGGCATAATTAAAAACTATGTACTAACTTATAAACTGCGTTTTATTATTTTTTTGTTTCCATATTTACTTATATTTATTTTTTAACCAACTAAATCTTTGTTTGTGTCAGATTTTGAACAGTATTTAATAAATGCCCGCGTTTTCTCAATTTTATTATACTTTAGGCAGAAAACGATTGGGCGGAAGTCGACCAACCATAATTAAAGCTTGCTGAACGCTGTACGTTTCACAAAAGCACAAAAGTGGAAGCCCGAAACAAGGATGAGCTATGCCAATTGCCTACCTACTGGCTGAACTTTAAAGTAAATGCTTATTTTTTTCAATACATATTCTCTGTCAAAGACTTGATGCCCAAAACAATGGAAGTAATATACATCATTTTAAAGTATTGCAATTAAGTTTGCGCCAATAAAAATATAAATAAAGCCAAAAAATAAATCAAATAAATTGCTTTTTAAATGTAGATGTAGTGTTGAAATAAAATAAAATAAAATATGAGACAGTCTTATCCTAATTCATCAAATTAACTAAAATGATTGATCAAATACATCACTGAGAGTGGTTCAAAATTAATTTAAATAAAAGTAGATTTATGTAACAGTTTGTTTAATTTTAAATGGATGAAACTTGTAACTATAATTGACATTTGTTTTGTTTTTAAATAAAATGCCATTATAATTGTTAATATGCTTAAAACCATAAATAACTTCAAGATTGTTTTATATTTTATTTTATTTAATTATCTATACTGGGAAGCTTTCATCATTGTAAAAGTCATAACAACAAAAACAAAACATTGTTTGATGTGTTCTTCAAAAATATTACCCTTTATTTTATTCAACGGAAAAAATATGAATCAACAAAAAGCCAACAAAAAGTTTCATTGACATCGACTAAATCAAACTGGAAAGCATGCTTAAGATTTTATTTGGGACATAATTCCTTGCGAAAACATAAATGTCTTCAGAATCCATGGCCAGGAGAAATTTGTCTTTAATATTTACATGATAGAGCGTGTTCCAGGATCCAGTGCGGCTTTAAATGTTTCAAAGATATGCATCCCGCTCAACCATTTAACAAGTTTCAATGAATTAAATTACCGGAAATAGAAATGGCAGTTAATGTTTAAATAGAAAAAACATGTCCTTTTTTTTACATTGTTTACAATTGAAATTTTAGAACTAGGTCTTCACAGAATTTCATCTTCCTCCAAATCACTGTTGAGACGCACATTTTGCATTCCCTGGACAATCTGCTGCAAGCTGGGGTTGCTAGATGTGGTAGGAGAGGAGGTACCACTGTCCTGGCTAGGCGTGTGAGGAGTTTGGGGAGTGTTGTTCGGTGCTGTGGGTATGGGTGAAGGACTCTTAGCTCGCGAAGTCTGCAAATGAGGGAGCCCGCTGCGGGGAAACCTCAAATTCGAAAGCACTTGTAGCGACGCACCAGCAGCAGAGGGCGCAGCAGCCTCTTCATCGCCTTCGGCTCCATCATCATCCCGGTCTGCCCCATCCTCGGGTCCAGCCTCGGACGTTGGACTATCGTGAAGTCGAAGTCCGGCAATGCCTTTCTTGGAAATAGTGGCAAGGTCTCGTTTGATGCGTCGCCTTCTGGATGGATCATTCCTCCTTAGCTGTACCATATGCTCAAAGTCTATAACATAAAGGAAGCCGGCGATGAGCAGTTCGCACGTGTGGTCGCCCCGCTTGTAGGCAATCTCCAGCTCCGTGCTGGTCCGTTCGTCATACTGCCACCACCCATTGTGCCCTTCGTAGAACCACTGCTGTCCGTCATCGTAGGCACACGCTTGCTCCAAGTCCACAGAGTTCACCAGCTGAGGATGTTCCAGGTAACCGGACGGAAGCTCCTTCCTGCACATAGCACAGCGCTTGCTCTGGTTCGCCACTCCCTTGACACATAGGAAGCAGAAAATATGCCCGCATGGCAACTCCACCGGATGAACGCATCCCTGTAGACACACGGCACACTCCAGCTTCTCCACGTCAAGGTCTGAAACTATGTAAACGAGTGACCATACATCAATTTCGAGCCATCATTACTGAGGTAAGGCTAAATACCTAACATTATGCACCACCTAGAATAATTTACAATGCATTTATAACTTTTATTAGTGACCTGAATAAGCTTCAAAAGCAGGTTTATTAATTATAGTGATGGTAATTATAAATTTAAGCATTACATCCTTTGTTTTTAGCATACTGTCTTTTAGCTCAGGATACCTAATTACCAAGTACTATGTAACCTAAATTGCTTCTCTTTGCTTTTTAAATCTCACTAGATGTTAATATTAAATCTCTCCAATTTTTGCTTTGGAACTTTTTAGAATCTTAAATTTGAAAACAAGGTTACAATTAGGTGAGCTATACAAAATTTTAATTATATTTATCACAACACTAAAATTAATTATGCTGTTCAAGGGCAAAATGCAACCACTTAAAATTGACAGCTGGATGTAAGAAGGGATTTCTTCTACGAAAACCTCTATGTTTCGAATTTTAAATAGTACGGACATTAAGTTTAAAGCTCCAATCGTACGTGATCCATACCTTCATTTTCGGCAGGTTTATCGCCATATACAGCATCCAAGTCTTTAATTTCGGACACACACTGCTCCGCCATTTCAGAATGTCCACTGGGGTTAAGAAAATGAATTAAAAAGAGTAGCTTTCTGCACGAGAATGTAAGCAGAGCCCACTATATACTATAGGGGGCTGTGATGCAAGTAAGCCAAGGGCTGACAGGAAGTAAGCCGATGTACAAATAAATCGGATAACGTTAAACAATTACTAAGTAGGGCCAGCCATTAATTACTTATTTCACAATCGGCCAAAGTTATCAAAATATTTTCTTATGCCGTATTCCCACTTGACCGAGAACCGAGAACCGACGTTGCTGACGTCAGAATCTCGGTTGCCGAAAAAGCA
>JAQGAE010002692.1:0-16899 GCA_034696685.1 Julus scandinavius | reverse complement strand
AACCGATGAATGGTCCATCAATGGGTGCCAGATCCCAGTAGTCACTAACTATGAATATCTCGGAGTTGTACTTCACAGCGAGAGAAAATATATGTCACTGATGGAGGACAAGATTCGCTTAAAAGCACGAAAATGGGAGGTTTACTACGCATGCTAGCGTTTCAATCTTACTCAAAATATGAAATTATCAGAGGGGTTTGGAAGTGTGTGGGGGTGCCGGCAGTGACATACGGTAGCGACGTCTTGTGTCTGGAGCATCAAACATGGGTGGAGGTTGAGTGCATGCAAAATCAGAATGCGAGAGTTGTATTAGAGGCAAATAGATATACAGCTGTAGAGGCAAGGGGACATGGGCTGGTCAGGTTTTGTGGCTCGGGAGCAAACTACAATATCTACGAAGATTGTGGACGATTGGAAAGGAACAACCAGTAAGACTGGTGTATGAGTTGGTTAGGGGACGTGGATGGGGTACACGGTGGATTCGGAGGGTTAAACATCTGGGGGGACAACTCGGGATTGATGTATTCGAGAAAGGGTCGTGGGGGAAAACGGAGAGCGGGGTGAAAAATATGGTAAAAAAGTGGGAACATGCAAAATGGAGGGTAGGGATGTCAGTGAAAAGCATGCTGGAAGTTTATCAACGGAAGGAGAAAATAGGTAGGGAGGGATTATAGGACAATTCATTGGGAAGTTCACTACTGTTCAAGGCAAGAGCAGGGTCCTTGGAGACCAATAAGAAGGTGGCCAAATTTAGGCCAGTGGAAGAAAATTGCAACAGTGGTGGAATGGCTGGGTTTTGAGGGGAATGAGGGTCAAAAGGAAAAGGCCACTAATGCAGCAAAGGGTCTACTTGGGAAGTGGCATTGGCTGAAAGCTCAGGGAAATAAAGTCCTTGATTTATCTTATTAATAAACCACACATTGACATTCGGCATTATTTTGAAAACGTGTGTCCTATTTTAAAAATAAACAAAATTGATGTTTGAAAATTACGAATGCATCGCGCGTGAGTTTAGAAATAAAAATGATAAACGCCGATCTTGACACACAACTTGTTCCTCGATAAACATTATTTGGAAGAATAGATTTGAGAATCTTTGGACATCTCGCTCTCGGATATCGAGTGGACGTTGACGCGCCGAGCAACGTTCACAAAACTGGCCATACGCGGTAATTTGAACCATTTCTTATCGGTTGCGTTTTTTGCTTGTTCGTTGCAGTCGAAGAACTTCCTTGCCATGTCCGAAAACATATGAAACTGTGCTCTGGCTGTGGTTCAGCAAAGGATGTCTGTTAGTAGCTTTTGTTTAATGCAGACCGATCTGAAAGCCGTGCAGCGTCGTTTAGCTGCTAAAGCGGTTGTTTTATTTCTCGCCGTCAAGGGTCAGCGCTGCTCGTGTCTTTGTAGCACCACGGCCACGTTGGCGCAAGCTCCGGAAGCAAGTTCGCTACTCTTGGGACCGCTTAGGTTCGGCAACTCGAGCGACGCGCAAAACACGGACTACGAGCTGCCCGCGCACCCGCAACCGGCCACCACGCATCCGCCATCGTGCCGCCACGTGCGCGTCTGTACGCACCACCATATTATGTACGACTACTATGCCGGCGATGGCTTCGACGAGCCGGTCTGCGAGGTCAAGGAACCTGAAAACCCTTTTCAGAAACACCGCATGCAGTTCTTTCAGGTTAGTTGACAAAATGCAACCCGGGTGAGATCATCTAATTTTGTCCAACTTGGCTATAATGAATAAAATTCTTTTTTGATTCAATTGTTTTGTTTCCACTTGTTCACTTAGTCTTTGGACAGCTTGCGTCATTGCGGCTCCCTCTGCGACGTGACCCTGGTGTGCGAAAGGGCCAGTTTCCCAGTCCACAAGGTGGTGCTGGCATCGTGCTGCCCTTACTTCCACACCATGTTCCTGGGAAACTTTCCGGAGAGCCTCGCCGAGCGTATCGAGCTGAAGGGCATGGAGCCGAGCGCTCTCGAGTTGCTCATCAACTTCATGTACACGTCACACATTCACTTGTGCAAGTGAGTGAAGCGAATCCGGGGCGATGAAGTTACGCAGTTTGGTTGCGGGTAAAAATAAAAACCCTTTCGATTTTAGGGACAACGTGGAAGCCATCTTGTCGGCCGCCAATCTGCTGCAGATGGACGTGGTCAAGGAACTGTGTTGCCAGTTGCTCGAGACGCAACTGTCGCCCGTCAACTGTCTACAGATCTGGCACATCGCGGACCTCTATTCCTGCTTGGACCTGAGGCAGAAGGTGGAGTCGTACACGCAGGAACATTTCACGGAGGTGGTGGGCGGGCCGGATTTCAACTCGCTTACCAAGGATCGGTTGGAGAAGATCATTGCCAGGTGAGACGGTTGAATTTTATGAATCTTGATTAGCCAAATCCCATGTCAGGGTGTCCGGTATCCTGGAAAGTCGGACAAGCCAAGAAAAGGTTCGGTCCCACTTGAAAATTTAAGGGATAAACCTTGAAATCCTTAAAATATTCTTTACAGCGACGTCTTGTCCGTGTCCTCCGAGGAGAAAGTCTACGAGGCGTTGATATCGTGGACTAAGCACGATGCGGAGAACAGGACGTCGTATCTGGCCGACCTTTTACAGCACGTTCGTCTCGTCTTGCTGCCCATGAAATACCTGGTCTTGCAAGTGAGACAAAAATGTATTTAAAAAATCACCTGGAAATAATTAGCCGAACGACGTGTTGAAGCAATTGTCCGCAATTTCAGGTGAAGGACGAGCCGTTGATTAGCTCAAATCTGGAATGCTCCAAGCTGGTGATGGATGCCATGTCTTACCTCATGCTGAAGGATAACCCCGGGGGTGTGGTCAACCCGTCCGACAGCACCTACGAAGCCACCCCCACGCTCATGGAAATTAAACCCAGAGTTATGGCAGGCGTTGAAAAGGTAGTTGGCTTTTACGTTCAGTGTCAAAATGGACTGATAAACTAAAGCTCCATTCTCACGATGCCGCTAATGTCGGGGCACTCAAGACAGGACATCGAATCAGTCGCGTCAGTGCCATCGTGTGAATGGCCGAGAACACCGACGTCACAGCATCGATTCGGCGATGTCGCCTATCAAAAAATTGTTATATTTCACACCGACGGCATGGCACTAGCCGCAATTATCACCGTGTGAACGGCCATTTTAATGGAATCGAGGCGGGATTTAGTCGCTGAAGAGCAGTCGATACACGCGCCTCGTTTTAAAGTTTTTTATTCGTTAATTGAAATCAATTTTAGATTAATTTTGGCATTATGTTCGACTCGCGTTCAATATTTTTTAAGTTCCGGGAACAATATCTTCGGCATCCCGTGTTTGCGGGACGAGCATAGAGCGGATTACAAAAACGGGAAAATGCCGAAGCTGCATTTTTGCACGTCTGTCGATTATACGGCATAACATATTTGCTATAGAAGTTTCTGGTAATCCGCAAGTACAACGAAGTACTTAGAAAAATTAAAAATCAACGAAAAACAGTTGTGGAGCAGACGAAAAGGTTCGCCGTGTTGCTTTTACAATACACAAAACGCGACATTTCAGTGGCATCGTGAGAACGGGTAAATGCAGGGGTAGATAATATCCTGACATTTCCTGACGCCAGTGTTTTGACATTAGTGGCATCGTGAGAACGGGCCTTAATGGCACGGTGCTCGATGTGTGGTGATTCCGAGTAAGAGAAATACGCTTAAAAAAGCAGCCGGTTGTCAAGTACGAGTAATTAGTGTCCTTGATGCCCGACATTTGTATTCCCTAACGTTGAACGAATGCGTTTGTCTTCACCTAGGTCATGATGGTGTTCGGCGGCGAGGACGAGGCGGCGTTGTCCACGTTCGAGTGCTACAGCTTCAGAGAAAAGTGCTGGCAGGTGGCGCAGATGATGCCCATCTTTCTGTCGAAGGCCGGCTGCGTGGTGCTCAACAACAAGGTCTACTTGATCGGCGGTCACAACGGATCTCGCCATCTGCGGACCGTGGTGTGCTACAACGCCATACAGGACGTGTACAGTTACGTGGCGCACATGCACTACGTGCGGAGCGAGGTCGGGACCTGCGTCCTCGATGGCAAGGTGAGCCCGAAGTTCTTCGACCGCACGAAATCCTCAGGGTCTCGTACAAAATCGCCTTTAACGATGTTTTATCTTACTTTCGCCAGATTTACGCAATCGGCGGACACGATGGCACCACGCACCTGCGTACGGCGGAGTGCTACGACCCGGAACAAGACCGTTGGCGGATGATCGCTCCCATGCCGGGGGACGGCAAGTCGGCTTTGGGCGTGGGCAGCGTGAACGGATTGATCTACGTGCTGGGCGGCATCGACAGGGAAGGACTGGTGGGGACCATGGAGTGCTACAATCCCAAGACGGACTGCTGGACGGTGGTGCCGGGGGTCAAGTGCCCCAAGAAGTACGTGGGAGTGGCCGAGGTGAACGGGCTGCTGTATCTGGGCGGAGGGCGTTACAGCGACGATTCATCCTCGCTCAAGGTCCACTGCTTCGATCCCAAGAATAACAAGCTGAAGCAGGTCAAAGACATGCCGTGCACCTTCCCGAGTCCGACCCTCATGTCTCACAACGGAACCCTCTACGTGGATGGCCGCATCAAGCTCATCAGCTACAATCCGACCACGGACATGTGGATGGAACTGAGGGGAAAGTCTGTCTACCGCCACCACTCCATGGCCGCCATCGTGGACAGACCCATAAAGCAGTGATGCCGGAAGGAAAGGGCCGCGGAGGAGAAGCGGACACGAAGGCTCGGGTATTTTCTCTTCTCGGAAGTCTTATCGAAAGACAGCGCAACCGCGGACAACATCTCTGCTATGCCCTTTTCGCTAGGATGGCGTAAAGATGATTTCGACCCTCCTCCCCCCCTTTAAAAATGGGGCCCTTTGGAAACCCCATCGGAAAATGTCGTTGCGATGCTTTTCCGTAATGTTGACAAAGGGCTTCTGTTTGTCTCGCGAAAAAGATGGCCTTAGGCTGCTAAAAATGTAATGCCCTTTGGAAATGGGACTAACAAGATTGAGAACAGATGTCTTTGGACCGTTACAAATGGGATGCCCTTTCCAGTAGAAGCGAGGCAGCGTCCGCTCTCGCGTGTGACGATATCTCCAGGTTGTGGGGACGTTCGAGTACCACGAGATTCCGATATCGCTCTCGAAAGTCCCATTACGGTCCCACTCGGAGTCCGTTCATGTCATAATTTTTTAATTTGTCGAATGTTTTCGTTTGTTACGTTTTGTACCGTTGATTTTTTGCGAGTTATTTTTTAGCACAGTTCTTTTCAAGTCGAAAACATTCATTTTAGATCCAATTCCCTCACTTCCTTCCCCCCCTTCCCGGTGAAGGTAACACGGTGTGATATATTTCAACCAAAAATGCAGGTTTCTTGCCATTTTTTGGAGCTTAGTTTTTAGTTTCGTGTACATTTACTTAACAGGAGTACTAACTATGCGGGACACGATGTGCAAATTTTAGTGGCAGGCTCAGAAATAAATACTGTAACCAGGTGAATTTAAAGTTTCCTCGTTTAATAATTTAAAGATTTCGAGAAAAAAATAGAAACTAACCGCATATTTAACAGCAAAAAATGTTTATTTGTGACTAGGTTCAAAAAATACGGCAACGGTAAGAAAAGTTAGCGCCGATCTCACAGATTCGAGCATCGGGGAAACCGGGAACGTCAGTGAATCAAACTCCAATTGGTCGGCGCGTTGTAGGCCAGCAGGATCGGACAATGTAGCAGTAACGACAGATTATCAGCTGTTGAAAAAAAAGACAAGGTTAAGACCAGATTTTAAGCGCTACGACTCGAGTTGCCCATACACGGTCGGTAAAGAGGTTGACGGATGGAAACTTTTACATGGGTCGGAGCCTTGTCGTCAAATTGCACGCTAAACTTTAATTGAATGCGGAATTTGACCGTTCTATGGAGCATGCGTACACGGGGTCAAGTGAACCGTTCGTGGTTGGCTAAATCTCTAATAACGTTAACGGTGACTCAAAGTATAGATCAGAGTCGTGGCAGTCGACAGTTACTCTTGTATGGGTAACTCGAGATGTTGGGAGTTGCCGCTTACCGTCCAAGCGCTGCGTTATCAGAATCCAGTTTTTCAGCCATTGCAGCATCTCCAGGTTAGAGAGCCCCGTGGGATTAAGTCCTCGAAGGTAACAGGCGTGACGAAGTTGTCCGGGGTCCAGGGTCTGCGGGCCGAGGCGTAGGATGGCGAGGTCCATCTGGCGGAGGATGCCGGCATGGTACCAGAGGCGGTTGCGGCGAAAACCCAGCGTGCTCAGGTGGTGCATGCGACACAGGAATGACTGCAACGAGAAAAAGATGGCGAAAGATGGAAGCGAAGTGCGAGGGAAGATCCTCGGAGAGGCAGGAAGGTACTCACAACGTGACTGAAGGACATGTGACGCAAGGAGAAAGGGGCGTCCGTGAAAGCGGTCTTCACCGCCATGATTTCGGCGATTGTGGGATGAGTGCCGCTACCCAACTGGAAAGAAAAATAATCAAAGGTTCGCGGATCGATTTACGTAAATTTTTCTCGCAAAACCAGAAACCACGGATGCGACACTCGCCATGGAGAACATCTTCACGCATCTATCGCGGAGTTTGGGCTCTTCGACGGTTTCGGACTTGGACTGCAGATGTCTGAAGACCGGCCGATAGTTGCTTAGACGCAGTTTGTGGTCCTGGAGGGCGAAGTCGTTCTTCTGCTGGATGCTCCAAAAGTGAGACGACAGAAGTTTCTTGGGGAAAGCGTATCTGAGGGGAAGAGGTCAAAAGACACTTAACTTTGTGAAGTTTAAAAGGACTGCTGACGAAGACGGATACTCACGCTATTGGAAAGATGACGTAGTTGGCAAATGGCAGAGCGGAAATAAGAAGCGTGGGAGCCACGCGGCAGATCTCCTGCGGCATCTGGAAATAGACGAGAGGACTGCGGTCGAGAAATAGCGGACGGCGGTGGGAAAACACGAACGCCAACTTACCGCGTGGTAAGTCTGGATTTCGTGTAGCGTCAGCTCGTGGAATTTCTTCCCTTGTAAAAGCTGGAACGCGACCGAGGTGTACAGTTTGAAATCCTGGTAAAATTCCTTGATACCTAGGGGAGTGTACGCGAATTCACGGTTTCACTATAGTTTTAAGTTATAAGGTCTTAGTAAAAGCGGACTTGCCGATGGAGAAGACTTGGTAGATTTTGTAGGCCCTTGGGAAATTCCTCTGAAACACGTTTTCGTAGCCCTGGACGAAACCGAAAAACTTGCCCAGGGCGAAGTTTCGGATCCGGCCTTTGGGTTTGTAATACTGGCTCGGACTAGGGACCGAGGACTGCTTCGGGTGGTTCTTCTGGCAGTAAAAACACACTCGAGGACCGCTGCGAAACAAGAACACGTTATTCACATCAGAAACACTCGGAATAAACTAAGTGTAAGGGCACGGAAATCAATAACTGAAGAATTTTTGTTAAATATTTGACTTATTTTGATAGGGAAAAATGTGTTTTTCAATTCAACTCAGTGACCTACAGTCAGCAAATAAATGCCATATGTGTAGCTGGGGGTCATACCCAATTTCAGGAGAATGCTACCCTACGTCAGTAGCGACTTGGACATCATTGTTAGATTAACTTTTTATTAAATCAGGAGAATCACCAGCTAGGCTTTTCCATCGTCTAATCGCACGCAAAAAAAGGACCAATAGTAAGCATCCATCTTGGGGCACGAAGCTCGGTCAAAGGATTTCAGTGATTATGTCTACGCCTAGAATGCTCGTTAGGCGTTAATATGTTTGAATTAAGAGAAAGATTCAAACGTTTGAATAACCCCATAGATAACATTTCGCGTCTGGACTTCAACGCGTCCTAGTTTAGAGAGTGAAGCATTTCTGTCACACTCGCAGAATGCCGATAACTGCCCTTAACACATCTGGCTGCCCTACGCTGGACCATCACTATATCCTGAATATGAACCATTCGGTGAGGGTTCCAAACAGGAGCGCAATACTCCAACATAGGGAGAACCGGAGTTGGGTAGACAGTGTTCGCTACATTTTCCACACATTCTCGAAATACGTGTCAAACGAATCTAAGCCGTTGGCTCGCCGCACCAACAATTTTTGTGAAATGGTGATTCCGAGAAAGGTTTTAGGTAATATAAACTCCTAAATACTTGACAGTATCAACGACAGCGAGTTGAACAAATCCAGAGAGTACTCGGGTTGGCAAGTTTTCAGTTTACGAGAGAAACGCACCACCATGCATTTCACCGTATTTAATGCACTTACTTGTTGTCTTAAGCCAAATATTTAGATTAGTTTATTAAAAACATGAATTTTGTTTATTGTATCGAGGAATTGAGAGAAAAATTCTCAGTACACGATGTGCCATGACAATTTCGGATCATTATTCAGCGTGTGGCAGGAATTTTAAACGCTATTTCGTGTGCCATGAGTTTAAAAAGTTTGACAAACATAATAGATTAGCATTTTTACACACCACTGTACATCCCAGACTTTTAGTCTAGTTTACGAATCTTATAAGAAACACAATTTTAGGGAAGTACATCGCGAACAACGACTTTAAATGTATAATTTCAAGCTCTGTAATGTGTGTGACATGACAAATAGTTGATATAATACCATTTCGGTGGATGTTTTACTAGTATTCGTTGAAAATTCAAGAAAAGCATGCCGAAGATGAGCTGTCACTTTCTACGTTAACTTCGCCAGGCCTGAAAAAAACGATTAAGACAATGAATGAACGCGTTTCGCCCTTCAATAGGCAAAGTTTTAGTTTCACAAAAACAGCGTAAGAAATTTCTAAAACAGTTTTTTAAAGCTTTTTCAAAGAAAAAAGCCACAGAGACCTTATTTATGCTCATCCCCTGGTGCAGACCAAAAAGAACAGCATGCAGACGATGGAACGCACGTGCAGCTGACCTGGGGTCACTCAAATTTACCGTAATATTACGGTATGTATGATGGGTGAATGTTTTATGTTCAACTTGTAGAGTTAATTATTATTCTTACGATAAATATTCGTCTTAAATCGACAAGAAAGTTATAAAAACGATAACATTTACGGTATTGCGAGTGAAGTGTGTGGGGAAGGACGTCGTGTATGATTAAGCCCAAGATTTTCTTAGTATAAAGCGCCGTTACGTAGATTTTATTCTTCTTTTTTTTTGAATTTTTAAACGGTATTTTTGAATCAAGGTTATGGAAATTTTGTAATTTACATAATTTTTTATCCAAATCGTGACCTCGGCTAGAATGAAATCCGTTCCGTGACCATGGATAATCACAGCTAAGGTCTGCTTCTAGAAAAATGTGCCTACAATTAGAATATAATTGTCTAAAATTGAGGTCAATGATGAATCGTTTTTAAAATAGCCTCGTAATTATGCAAATTTATGCAAATTTTGTAGCTAAGAATTTTTAGTTTTTGCGTCTTTTCGATTATTTGTCAGTTGGCTTTCGAATGTGTCGGATGTTCGGTTTCTGCGTGGGGAAAAAAGTGTTATCGCGTGTGTGAATATTTTTACGGAAAAAAACGCGAGTGCTTAATTCGGATCTTTGATGGAATGAAAGAAGTTGGATTAAGGTAAATCAGAATTTCATTATTTTTTATTATTTTGCACAGCATAAAAAGGTATCTGAAAAATATGTGGAATGTGAAAAGTACACAATGACATTCCACGTTGTCAACGTTTGGCATGGGGCTGAATTTCGAATTGATTTTTGTATATTATTCTATTAAGTTATGAACTTACTAAACTTAAATTAATTTAAAAATAAAGACGGATTGTTGTTTTTCGTATTTTCAACAAGTCAGTAATATCCTTCTGGCAACATTTATTTCTACTTGTAAATAAGGCCTTGCGAGGTAATGGGACCTTATGAGGAATTGGGGCCGATGAGGTAGTGGGATCCTATGAGTATTATTGGGGCCATAAGGGCAAATATGATCACATGAAGAACTGGGGACAAAGAGGTAGTGGGGCCCATTGAGGAATTAGGGCCATACTAGGTAAGGGGACCCTATGAGTAAATGGGGCCATGCGAGGTAATATGACCTTATAACGAATTGGGGCCATAAGGGAAAATATGATCATATGAAAAACTGGGGACAAAGAGGTAGTGTGGCCCATTGAGGAATTGGGGCCATGCGAGGTAATGGGGCCCTATAAGGAATTAGGGCCCTATGGGGTAATAGGACCCTATGAGAAAATGGGGCCGATGAGGTAGTTGGATCCTATGAGGAACTGGGGCCATGCGAGGTAATGGGGCCTTATGAGTATTGGGGCCATATGGGCAAATATGATCATATGAAAAACTTGGGCCATACGAGCTAATGGGACCATACGAGGTAATATGTCATATGATGTAAAATGGATGCATGAGGTAACGGGATCATGTCTGAAAACCACTTGAATTTGGCTAATTTAATGCGTAATATGGCGCGAGTGGCTTCACATCGACTCGGATTCGAATGTCGATCGATGAAGACACAAATGGCGGATGTGAAATCGAACCAAGTTTATTCCAAGTTCGACAAACGTAATTCCATCGAAGGTGTTTGCTCACACTATTTGCGTAATGTTCCATGCGTTCATCTCCATGACATGGAAATCTTTTCGTGTAAGACTTTCCATCTGGGACTAAACAACCACATATATAAATGGTCACTAATACGAAATTAGGTAAACTAAAGGTTAATTCGTTAGCAAATAAAACATTCGCATCCCGACTGACGTAAACTCAGTATTTATATATTTTGTTGTAGGCAAATATAATTACGCCAATAATGTTAATTATAGCGTATAGTATTCTGTATAAAAGGGCCTCTCTCTTTCTTACCGATATCATTCGCTTATCTAAAGGTATTTCGTAGTAACTTTCGATATGGCCAACTCTGTTTTATTCACGTGTTTGGTGGCTGCGAGTTTTCTCATCATTCAGCTCGTCGAAGCTCAACAGTGTAAGTACATCTACTAGGTCATGATAATATGTTGAGATCATACTGACACGACTAATTATCCACAGCTGGAACTGTGAGTTGGTACGGGGAAGAGGCCCAAGGCCAGTTGACGGCGAGCGGAGAACCATTCAACATGTTTGACATGACAGCGGCCCATAAGGAACTCGCTTTCGGCACCAGAGTCCGAGTGACCAACACCGGAAACGGAAAGACCGTCGACGTTCGCATCAACGACCGAGGTCCTTTCGTCGCCGGTCGTGTCCTTGATCTTTCCAGAGCTGCCTTCGAAGTCGTCGAGAATTTGGATGCTGGACTTTTTCCTTGTACTTTTCAAATCCTTTGAGTCATCTTGATGTGGATTTCATGTTCAGAAGATCCTGAAGATTTTCCTAGTTTTTGTTAGTGTGGATGATCTTTTTATGTATTTAAGTGATAAATAAACTTTAATCTGGATTACTTGGAGTGTGATTACTGAAATTAAACTTAAGAGCATGTAAGTGCATATACTGGCTTTGTTCGATTTTACACGTCCATGTCAATTGGACGTCATTGTATTTCCCTATTGCTACTTTCCCCACATCCATGTATGGGCCCTATGTGTAGGCCCTTAGTCCTTCGAGTCAATATACCCTGGTATAGATTTCCATTGTTTTCTGTTGTTATTTGGAACGTTGTTTTCTATCGGTTTTATTGGTTTCAGTTGTTTTCTATGGTTTTCTATTGTACAGTCAATACAGCTAAACCATAGAAGTCAATACAGGAACCATAGAAAACAATTAAAACCAATAAAGTGTCCAAATAACAATAGAAATCTGTATTGGTTTCTACTGTTATTTTCACCAGGGATAACCAACGTGACCATACCATCTATTTCTGTTCTACTTCCGCATGTGGGTTTCCCCTGATCGATGTATGCGCCCTACCTGCAGGCCCTTGACCCGGGCCCCCACTTAAGTGACCTAACCAACTTTAGCATGTCCCCATGGTTTACTTATTTGGGAAAACCAAAGCACGTGTTTGGTTTTATCCGGTGTCATCTTTTTGGAAATTCCCTTATAGAGCATTGACGTCAGATATGGGCCTAAGCCAAAGGTCGTTAAGCCCTAACCTGGTAAAACCATAATCTGGTAAAACCCAAAGTGTCCACTGGTCGAGAACGAGATATAAAAAGAGAGAGAACCAAAATCGAAATCAGTTTAGTTTCTGGTGTTCTACGACGTGTTTCTCAAGTCCAGTCTCGAGTAAGTCCTTACATGCCCTTATACATTTTTGTTCTTTAATATGTCCAGTATGTGGATTATCTTATCTGACACTGGCATTGTCCAGTGAAGAAATTATAAAATTGTGCATCCAATTAAACATCGAGGTTAATCATCAATTGTTTCATATTTTCAAATTGTATGCAAATGTGAAGCCATTTTCAAACCAACATTAATTCAAGTTATTTAAAAGTTTTGTTTTGAACGCGTTGGAAGTGAAATGTGTTTCTTATTCGTTTATCTCATTTCGTGCGATTCAATCGAAAGGAAGGAAGATTAAAAAGAGGTAAATTTACAGTTTTCTTTGGGATTTCAAAATGGATTTTCAACACAATTTTCGTGCGTTCCCGGAGTGCGAAAATTGTAGATGGGACATGGATGTAAAAAAATGAATAACCTCCATAAAATAATAATGAATAAACCTCCCTAAAGTATTAATGAATAATTTTTATTGGCCCCGATTCTCTTGTAAGTGAAGACAGTAGAACCTGTCTAAATGCATAAAATGTGCCGGTCTCGACTCGGGACCCGTGTAAAAATGAATCAACCTTCCTAAAGTAATAATGAATAATTTGTATTGGCCCCGATGATCTTGTAAGTGAAGACAGTAGAACCTGTTTAAATGCATCCTGTGTCAATGAATAACCTCTCTAAATGCATAAAATGTGACGGTCTCCACTCGGGACCCGTGTAAAAATGAATCGACCTTCCTAAAGTAATAATGAATAATTTGTATTGGCCCCGATGATCTTGTATAAGTGAAGACAGTAGAACCTGTTTAAATGCATCCTGTGTAAATGAATAACCTCTCTAAATGTATAAAATGTGCCGGTTTCGACTCGGGTCCCGTGTAAAAATGAATCGACCTTCCTAAAGTAATAATGACTAATTTGTATTGGCCCCGATGATCTTGTAAGTGAAGACAGTAGAACCTGTTTAAATGCATCCAGTGTAAATGAATAACCTCTCTAAATGCATAAAATGTGCCGGTCTTGACTCGGAATCCGTGTAAAAATGAATCAACCTTCCTAAAGTAATAATGACTAATTTGTAATGTCCCCGATGATCTTGTAAGTGAAGACAGTAGAACCTGTCTAAATTCATAAAATGTACCAGTCTCGACTTGGGACTCGTGTAAAAATGAATAAATCTCCCTAAAGTAATAAGGCTTACACAATTATAAGCAATTGCAAGAGGTAGGGAGATGCGAGACAATCCACAAAAATGTTGCCCAAGAGCTAGTGACTCATCTAGGATTGAAAAAAAAGGAAATTCCCAATTTGGCAGTGGCTGATCTCGACTGAGAATCTGTGAAAAAGGGGGTAAAGTTATCTTGGGAATAAATTAACCATACCATTAAGGAGAAAAAACAAAACTGCTGATGAATCTGTCTAAGCGCATAACCTGTCTAAATGCATATTTTTCATCCTGGATGTCCCACCTACGCAATATAAATTGTTTGTCGATATCTGGAAAAACTTTTCTTTGTGTTTCATTGTTCCATGCAGTTGGAACAACACATGTAAATATTGAAAAAAGTAAAACGTGCTAATTATAATGTTTAGTAGTGATTATAATTCTTTACCAGATGAAACATTTGCATCGGGTGTTTGTTAAATTTGGTTAGATGTGGGTTTTTGTTGACTTGTATTGTGTATAAAA
Source organism: Julus scandinavius (assembly GCA_034696685.1). Classification (NCBI taxonomy): domain Eukaryota; kingdom Metazoa; phylum Arthropoda; class Diplopoda; order Julida; family Julidae; genus Julus; species Julus scandinavius. Next base: position 2,967 of record JAQGAE010002692.1, on the reverse strand, counting down.
GGGCCTCATTCCATTCTCTTAGGTTGTTTGATACGGACAGAGACTCGAGCTTAGAAATATGGCCAAGTACGTTTTGTACACGTGTTTGGTTGCGGCGAGTCTTCTCATCACTCAGCTTGTTCAAGCGCAAGAGTGTAAGTTTGTACTTTATGAGTTTATGTTATGCACGTTGGATACATTTTGGAAACCAAGTGGTAGCATTATAGAAGCATGATGGGTGCATGTTGGAAACATCACGGAGACACGTTGATGCGTGTATGGAAATTGTCATTAAAGGCCCTGTGGGACTCTCCCCATCTCCCAAGTTGTTTTATAATTTAGGTTGCGAGTTCTGGGTTGGCAACTATTGTGGAATTATGGGTGGTGGTTTATTTTGTTGTTTCACAACAATAGATGAAACTGTAGAGCAACCAGATAAGGGGGATTTATGTATGTTTGCTTAGTAGTGAGGGGAGGAGAGTTAGCTTTATAGATTGTGGAAATGGGGGAGATTTTGATAAGGTATGTTTTATGGATGTGTGGCGACCATAGACGGACTCTTTCCAACAGATGGTTGTGGACAATTGAAAAGGAAGTGAGGCCAGTCGCCTGGGGCTAAGATGCAGAGATAGTGTATGTTTTGGGGTGGAATAAGAATTGGGGTTTGTATGGATTTGCATGATGAACTTTTTGAGTATAAATGGGATTTGGTATAAATATGGTTGCAGGGTCTGGGGTGCTCTGATAGGTACAATTGTGGTGCATGTTGGATTTTTGATGGAAACAACGAAGATACACGATGAATAAATAATCGACGCGTAGACGATCAATGTTGTTAACATAGCGAATATAAGATGTATACATGGTATATATCATTTGGAAAACATTTTTGGATGCATGATGGATCCACGGTCATACAATAGCTGCACCATGTATTATAATCTAATTTGGCTAAATTTTGCACTAGCTGGAATTGCCAGCTGGTACGGAGCAGAGGCCCATGGCCATTTGACGGCGAGCGGAGAAGTATTTAACATGTTTGCCATGACAGCAGCCCATAAGACACTCCCTTTCGGCACCAGAATCAGAGTGACCAACACCAAAAACGGAAGGACCATCGACGTCCGCATCAACGACCGAGGTCCTTTTACACCTGGCCGTATCATAGATCTTTCCAGAAGTGCCTTCGCAATCGTCGAGAATTTAGATGCTGGACTCTTTCCTTGCACTTATAGAATCCTTTGAGTCATCGGGTTTGGACTGAAACTCTTCAACACGTACATCGAATGTGTTTAAGGAAATTTATTATTTAATGAATCTAATTTCGAATTGAATTATAATATTAAAATGTGGAAATAAAATGTAACTTATCTGGATTTTTGTTGTTTGTTTCTAACATTTGTTATACAACATAATAATATTAATGTAATTAAAACATGATGAATGCAACTATAGGGGAGAGTGGTAGTAGGAATTGACCATTTTTCACCTTTTATTTTTAAAATTATTGACAAAACATAAAACATAACAATTTTTATTCACAAATTTACTTTATGGCATTGTGAATATTGTGCACAGTGTTGAAAATATTTTCTTATTTCTAAAATAAGAAAAATAATTGAAATTAATCTACTCTCCAGTGGCGGTTTGTAGAAAAAATTAGTGGGGGTGCTGCGGAATAATGATTGGAATCATGCCAGTCATGACTGCGGGAGAAACAGTGCTCTTGCAGTGCTTCCTATGTGCGCATGCGCACAACAGTCAAACACTGCGCCGCTGGAGCTGTGAAACGCATATAGTTTCGTGCAACATTTTTTTAAATATTTTTTCATTAACTGGGGGATTTCTAAAGAATTAATTAAATTAAAGAAAAAGGGACTCGTTATATTTAATGTTGTAATGAACCCTGCATTGACCCCAGCCGGTATGCGGCCTGGTATGTGAATTATGGTATGCGCGGTATTTGGCGCGTGCGCCCTCTCTGTTGCCCCGGGCTTGCCAGCAAGGCCGATGCAAGGTTTGCTGGTGAGCTCGGGTCAGGAGAGAGGGCAGTCCGGGTGGTGGGCCTGACCAGGGTGGTCGCCCTGTTTATGTACACGCGTGAGCTTGGCTCGTGATGTTCAATTGCCAGTGTCGATTTGTAAAAAGTCCTGCCCGTTGGCAGGCGGTAACCGGGATTTGTGTATTTTAATAAACGTGTTTTTATCAGTATCCACGTCCCCGGCTTTATTAAATGCTCATGGAGGACAGACTGGGTCTCCCGACCCTAACATGGTGGAGGTGCAGCTTGCACGCGTTCTTCTATCGTTCCGTGCCCCGTATGGAGACTCTCGCAGTTCTTGGTTGGAATTTCGTGGTTAGCTTTAGTTATGTATGCCGTTTTTGTGACCCCGTGATATGCGACCGCCTTGTGAGATGGAGGCCAGCGGATTTGCTCCAGTACAGAATGTCAATGCCGGGATATGAGCGGCATCGCCGGCATTCGTCGATTATCGAGATCGGGGCCGCTGTTGATCTTCTAAGGGGATTGTGTGGAAGACGGGTATCGCACTGGACACCGTAGTATCGCGACGAGCCCTGGGTTCGACAGTGGATCGACGTATGCAGATGCGCGCCTCAGATGAACATCGTTTCAGCGGGAAGAGGCAGCAGTGTTTTCGGCGGGGGTCCGAGCGGTATTGCAACGAGCCCTGGGTTCGACAGTGGATCGACGTATGCAGATGCGCGCCTCAGATGAACATCGTTTCAGCGGGAAGAGGCAGCAGTGTTTTCGGCGGGGGTCCGAGCGGTATTGCAACGGGCCCTGGGTTCGACGGTGGTTAGACGGCACCGTCGCATTGCTGATTTGTGGTTTTGGCTCAGCCCGGGTAGGACAAACCTTGGGAGGGGCAGATTTGTTTGAAGTGTGAATTTTTTTGTATTATTGGGGGTTTGTTTTAATGCGTAGCTTGTTTAATTGTCCCCGGAGTGGACAAGTTTTAGTGGGGG
>JAQGAE010002691.1:0-16909 GCA_034696685.1 Julus scandinavius | reverse complement strand
ATATTCTTATATAATTAGAGCCGGCTGCACTTTTTTGCTAACCTTCTCACATTCCTGCGCTTCCAAAGTCACTATCACATGTGAACATTTTTAAGCTTAAATAACTATTTATGACAACAGTTGAACATTATGATTCTGATATTACATGGCTTATGACATTATGCATATGTGAGGTTGCCGTGTGAGTCACCGAATGGGTTTTTCTTAGGGTTTTGTATGTGTGAACACCTACATGTCGAGGGGGTGCTGTTCTAAAATGTTGATGGCCAGCCTCGCACACGTCTGGGGGCATTCGTGCAGAAAGCGCGTAGGCAGAAATCCTCGGTTTTTTGTCATGTTCGGTCATCCCTGAAATACATGTGCTGGTTGAATACCCTTGCACGTCTACCATCACTCTGCACTTGCCGAATTTTTCAATAGTGAGGTTTTTGTCCTTAAACTGGCTTTTGGAATGTTTTTTTTTTTGTAAAACTCGGCCATCTTTGACCATTTATGCATTGCCTTTCCAAGATGGCGCCACCCTTTTGCTCTAGAAGCGGACATCTTGGAATAGCAATCCTTCACTAAAAGGCACATGCCACTATGAGATGCTAAACGTGAACTAAGACAAGTAGAACAATTAGAACCTCACATGAATTTTCTTTTCTTTCTTTTATGTACTTAAAATATACTTTGTTCTCTCCTTTAGGAAGATGTCCATTACTGGGGCAAATCATAACAGTCCATCAATGATCCATCACAGTGCATCAGATTAAAGGTAGGTTATTTAGTTTTCTATCCTTGTTATACAGTATTAGACAATTACTATTCTAACATGTATAACTATAGTTATGTTAGAATTATCTGCACTTCATTTGTTTGTAGCTGTGAATATTGTCAATTCTTAGCACATTAGCCATGCATTTTTAAAACTTTATATAAAGTTGATGACAGACTGAAAGAAAATGGTTAAAGTAAAGGTCCAGAATCTTTTATAGCAAACTTTCATCAAATGTTTGAGGAGTCACATCTTCGTCACAAATGGTTACTTTGGTTTTGGTGCTGATTTGTTTTTTTGTTGAAAGACAAAGTTTTTGGAAAACAAGCATTTTCATAACTTTAGATACTAATAATCATAACGAAAATTGATTGCCTAGTTATTTGGGGCCCCCAAAACGGACATGATACCGCTTTTTGTTGTTGCACTTCTGCTCAAATGGACCAAAGTGCTGAATTGCAAACCACACCGAAAACGAACCAGGTTGGCCCCCACTTTCTACTTTTCCTTTTATTGGAACTAATAATTGCAAGTGTGAACGCTCTAACCTATTTGCCACTCTTTCGTCATATTTCTGTACGCTTTCAATTAATATAATTGAATGGCTTTATGAATGCGTTAACCTAGTTAAAGTAAGGGTTGTATAATTCATAGAGGAGAATATGAGGAAAAAATCCCCACAAATTTTTGTACTTCGGGGTTTCCTCCGTGTTGTGTGTTCGTTTGTGTGAAAGGTGGTTATCATTATGTGGCGTTTTGGTTTAATGGGCTAAACACTGGGACAATTTACAATAGATTGTAAACAGAGTGGTACTAATTGGTATGAACCTCTTTCTCAAATATTGAAACGAGTCCAGATATTAATTTTAAAGGCAGTCAAGCCATTCCTCCACGTTTTCGATTAAATTTTCACTGGCCTGTGGCCATTAATGAGGTTAAGCTGTCTCAGGCGTTAGGTCAGAGGTCAGCTATTGAACACATTAGAAATCCAATGTTTCCTGCTATCGGAAGCTTACCCATATTTTCAGTTGTCTCGGTTCAGATGGGTCAAGCACGCACTTTTTGCGTTAGGTCTTCTGTAAATAGAGGTTTTGTGCAAGTCGTGCTGGGTGTAATAAATGTTAAGAGGTTAATTAGTTTTACATAATGATGAGCTTGCAATTGTTACTGGAGTTTTGCGTTAAGTTTATATTGATACTAAACTACTACATAAAAGCTGTTTTACGAGAATTTGAAAACTTGTTTGTGTCCTAAAAATATTTGGCTTAGTACAAGTTTTTTTTATTATAATTTTCGCGCTAATTTCATTGCATCATGCTCGATGTTTGCTAGGTTGTTTTTTTTAAGACAAATTTCAAACAGTGTTTTTCGATTATGTTAATTTCTTTAAATACACAAGTGTGTTCTAGTATATGTAGTATATTTTGAAATTACCTGTACATATAATTAGTTTCTAGTTTTGTTAGAAAATGTTTTTATTTAAAATATTTTTAAGTGGGAGATTAGCATTAGAGGCTGGAATGTCATTGAAATACCATACTCAAATTTTAAAGTACAGTAGTTTTAAAGGAGCTGTGCAATACCACGTTTAACTATGCTTTTCAAGTACACCTGTTTTATAGGTAGGTTAAATTTTATCTGAAATTAATTCGGTTATTCGTCCGTGTCCTGCTGCAATTTGTGTCATATGGCCGTCGGCGTCCATCCCCAATTACCCCTTTGCACCATTTTTGGGCACATTATGCCTTTTTTCTCACCCTGACCCTTTTTTAGCTTCCAAATTTGAAACTTTGGTGGAATGTTTCGTACAAGGTGTAGGTCACCTTTTGGCGCCACTCCTACTCAAGGTAATGGAGAACCTGGCACACCAAAATATTTTCGAAATTGGATTTGACCCCAAGCCATTTTTTAACTTTGTTTTTATTCACACCTCATCCTTTTGCGTCACTATCTGTTCCTGCTGACAAACTTGAATTCCGGCATCTCGGTTGCATCGTCACCTTATGCAAATTGATCATTGTTTTTTTTTTTTTTAAATCATATTTCAGAACAGGACTGCATTTCTTATTATTGAAGTTTTTAGCATTATGTGGATGGCCCCATTAACCCTAGCTTACTATAGCTTGCTTAACTCTTGCCCTTGTTTGTGGTTCATCAGGGTGTCCAGCAGCCTTTAAAATCCGGAAATTCGATTGAATTTATTACCTCAAAAAAGTCGGGAATTATGCTTGAAATTGACAGATGTTAAACTTAAGATTCTATGGATGTTTTAGTCTACAAGCACATCACAGCAGAAAAAAAATCCATGATGGCTGTTTATTGTCCCTATTGTCCCATTTTTCTGTTTCAAAGGTAAGATGTTATTTATCCACTTGAGGATGTTACTTTCTACTGTACTTATTGCTCTATAACTTTACCTTGTAATTATAGTTAAGAAACAATAGACATGTAGTAGTTTGTCTTCTTTAAGTTCCTGTGCTTCTTGCATGCCACATGTCCAGTACTCACCTATCCAGATATGTTTTAAAAGCGAAACCATGTCAGACCCCCTTGACTTGGGGGTAAGTGACCAACTTGTATGGAAATGTTTGGGGAAAAAAATACCAAGAAAAAAAGAAAAGAAAAAAAACCAAAAAAACGAGATTTAGTTCTTTCCTCCTACCTGGAACATCACGAAGGACTCGATTTCAGACAATGGCGTAATATTCAGTTGTAAGAAGGCAGACCCCGGATACAAGACAACATTGAGCTGCAGGGAAAGTTGCGTGTTAATCATCACTTGCCATGTCCCGTTACATGTGCTCATCTCCAGGAAGTAGTTTCCTGCCTATACTCGGCATTCCTCGATTTTCTTTTATATTTCCGAGGCTTTTGTGCCTCCTCAATAGCCCGAATTTCAATTTGGCTTCGACAGGAATAAATTAAGTTTCAATTTGAATTTCAATACGAGTGCTTTGCATACTTATCACTCTTACGGCCAGATGTTCCCTTCCTCAAGACGATATTGCCATTGCCTGTTTCCTTATGGGTGACATACAATATATAGTCAGCTGCATATTGCAGAAACACGCATGGGTTTGGCACCGGGTAGACTGATTACTTTGTCTACAACCAGAATGGATAAAATTTGCATGTGGGTAGCTCATCCAAGAAATGGATGAATTTTTTAAATTTCCAACATTTCGCATATTGTTTTGGAAATTTCTACAACTTATATAATTCCAATATGGTATTGGAAGCTTGCTTTAGTTACACTGTTTGGTCATGTTTTTTTTATGTTAAATTGTAGTCGAGATAGGTTAATTTTTCTCTGATTCTTTACAAGTTTAATTTTTTCATTTTTAAAGAATGTGACTTGTGAAAATTATTAACAAATTTTCCAATTTGAATTTTAAAACTGGAATCGTACAGACAGAAGTATGATACAAACATCAGAGAACTGACGTCTATATTTTCGAATTAGGGGTTAAATTCAGCAATGACGTATAACGAAAGTGCACCGGCTAACGGCTGGCGGCTGTAGCAAGTAGCAGTGTAACGGTTTACATAACCTTTTGATAATAGCATATTGTGGTCAAAATTATGGACTCTGTATTACATTTTTCTCATATTAAAAAGACATGCATACTGTACCTGCATGTGTTTTTCGAAAATAGTATAGGTAACAACTTTGCCTTAAATTCTATTGCTGCTTGTAACATACATATATATATTTTTCGTTACTAAAATGTGGAAAAGCTCAAATTTAGCTTTATTACACATAGTTGGCCATATCATTCCGATTAACAAGTTTATGAAATTGTGAATTGCATTAAGTCAGTTGGACAAAGATATTGGTAATGACCAAATAAAGTGCGAACTTTCCATAAACTCAATATAGAAGATTGAGTCTAAACTGTGGCTCAAGTGTGGTTGTAGACTTGGCTGTAAATACTATTATATATTCAACATTTGATCAGGCATCTTGTCTTATATGGGTCATGTTTTCAACGGAACAATGGATTTCCACAGAAATGGTTTGCATTCGAATAGACAACAAGTATTTCATTTATTTAAAATATATTACTTGGAAAAGTGCATTTGCATCCAATTTTCCTAAATTTGTATAAAGATGGCACGCGTGTTATGTTTTGGTAGAATACGGTTCACATTTTATGGACTTGTGGATCTCGTGTCCCCGTTTGTTACTCTGGAAATTGCCTCCCGTTTATTCGTTTTTGCCCATTTCGATTTCATTTATGCAAAAAAAGCTAAGAAAAGCAATTTATTACTAATAAGGTGAATACCTTTTTTTGAGATGTGTACTGTTGAAACTTCTTTTTTATCATAACATGCCTGTGTAAAACTTTCCACAGCCTATTTCGAATGGGAATTAGTGTCATATATAGTTGGTGCAAACATATGGTTTTTATTATTTCCCATCGTCAATATTAGGAAAAATAATGTAAGACATCGAAATTGTTCTGAATAAAAGCTTTTGACACATTTTGACATCATTTAAAAATTCAATTATTATATAAATATGCCCTTTTATACATAGTTGTCCCGTTAACCAACCAACGAGGTTCATGTGGTGGCATTTAAATTATAAACTGTTTTGAACCAACTAACACAACGGAATTAATAATTCAGCTACATGCAAACATAATTAATGTCGTCATTCCCATATTATGTTATTTCAGTACTTGTAACATGTTTTCCTAAGTCATTTTCTGGACGTTTAAACACTGAAATAGAACTAATAGCCATAATGGGAGGAATGAACCTGTCTCGTCAAGCATAATGCGGTTAGATCCACTTTTCAAAAATAGCACCAATTAATTTGACGCAAAAAGTGGTGAGAAGTGGGATTCCTTTTTAATTAATGGTGCAGATTTGGTTCTTATAGCACAATAAAATATGCTGTATAGATATTTCAAGCAAGATTATGTCGATATCACTGTTGTTTACCGTTTGCATCAGATAATGTGATAGTTTTTCAGATTTTTTACTTATGGCCACGATTGTGAATACGACTGCAATCAAGCCATTAAAAACATGGTCTGAAACAATATTTCGTAATACTTATATGAATTTTGAAAGAAGAAAAAAAAATGAACATGGTTCCAGGCTATATACCGTATTGCGTATAATGCACCACTTATAGTATACGTTACATTTCCTGGAATTGTTTCTGAGAATCTATTGACAGCTTTTGCAAAGCGTGTGTCCTACTTAAACTGTATGAAATTTGTGGCGTGGGCTTAATTAGGCGCTTGGCAAATTAATTCAAAATATTTACATTTTAATTAATTGCAACTTGCATGGGCAGGGTTGTACCCATTTGAGGGACAATGTCATGAATAGGACAACATAATAATGAAGCCAGGTGGACAGTGGTCACTGCTAATGTCTTTAATGTTGCACAAGTCTTCTCTTAAAAAAACCCAGAAAAAACTAAACTTGTTGAGATGTTTTTGTTAAACGCTTTATAAAAATTAAATTCTTGTTCATGCTTTTCTTTGAATTTCAACTAAGGGTTCCAAATTTTATAATTATAAACTATTAAAGTGCCAAATTTGATAAATGGTTCCATTATGATGCTTATGCAATGCTTTCATATCATTGTTGGTAGATTTTTAAATTTTTTAAAATTTGTTTATAGAAAGGTTGAATTAGCTAATGTCCACCTGGGCGATTTCAGAATATTTGCAGATTTAACTGTCTTATTTTCCTTCATTATGTTTTGAATAACCCCTCAAACCGAATATTAAATCACCCTCACTCCTTAAAAACCATCAATTCTGACCAACATTTTCTGTTCTGCTTGGTGGAATTTCCAATTTGCTCTACATTTTTCTATAGAAATAAAAAAAAGTGTTGTTATAAGAAAATAACGTACATTTGCGAGAATTTTCAAGAAATAAAATAAAAAAAACCCAAACTGGGGTCGTTTTGTAATTACTTTCATGTCGATTTCTAATGACCCACAAGTGACCTAAAAAGATGTTTGGGAAAAATGGAAATAAATGAAAAATTTCGCTAAAACGGTTTGGAGAACATAGCGAAATAATACCTTGATCATTTGGGTCAGGGTAACCTATTAGACGCGCTCTGGATGGGAACTTTCATTGACTTTTAGAAAATTTAGACTTTTAATGAAACAGTTTAAAAACCCGAGTTTCGCTTTCGTGCTCATCATAGGGGGAATTTCCTATTTCATTTTTTTTTAAAAACTAATTTAGAATCTTGTTTCATGGGAGACATAATATAACTAAAACTATATGTATATAAATTTATTTTTGGTTATTATAGGTGCTATACTACTTAGCTTTTGCACCATGAAATATTTACCTGTTTTATGTCTATTTCACATGTTATAGTCTTGCATTCTCCATTCATATTTGAAAATAAACATTATTTCACATTTGTAGTTGCAATGGCTACTGTGACTAAATGTGACAGTCGTATTGGAATATAGGCATGTGTGGATAACATGTTCCCACGTTTTTTAGGTTCGATTACTCCAATTATACTTGTAATAAAATACATAATTTCACATTTGTATAGTTGAAAAACCATACTAAATCGTAAAGATTCCTTTTGTAATGTTTAGGTTTACTTGATTTGCAATTCTCTAAACGAAACTTTATGAAGTTTCCAGTTGGGTATAATAAATTTGCACTTATACATGTATTATGTTAAGGTTTCTTTGGCACAACCAGTAGTATACCTCAAGTAAACATCCTTTCTAAGACCTAACTACAGGTATATTTTTCACCCTAACTTGTCTTTTACCATGAATATATTTCATATATAAATCCCACACGTGTAAGAAGAATGCAGGAGGCCATAAATGTTTAGTGGAGATGGGTTTTGAATGTTTCTTTGTCGAAATAATTTGCTAGAGGCAGACTATTTCAATTTTGCCAAAACTTTACTTGTTGCAATTTTACGCATATCAATAATGTTGAAATTGAATCCATGACTGTAGATGAATATGGAAGGAACAAGTTGTAATTTTTAGCTCTTTACATCCATGCTTAATCACCCGTTTTGTGTGATTTTCATGTAGTGTGAGGTGAAACAAACGTCAAAATTCGCCTTTATTTTGTACATTGCAACCCATTCTGGTTCGTTGAACCTGAATCCCAAATTGAAAAATACGAGCCAATTTCAAACAGCTATTTCAAATCAAATATATGCCTTAATTCTCGGCTATATTCCCTCTCAGATAATACAATTGTGTATTACACAGATAACATCGAAGTATATATTACACGTTTTTTATCGTAGTTATCATGCAGAGAAGGCGAAATTGCTGTTTTTGCCTACTCTGGTTAAGGAGATTAGGTTTATTTGTTCTGTATCTCAGTGGAGATTACATGTATGTTCTAGTTTTTGCTTTGAAAACTTAATTTCCACTTATTTTTATGAAAATATGGAGTTCAATTCTGGCAGGCCTACTCCCACATAGAAAAACTCGTAATAAATGAATATGCGGATAATGTACTTAAGGAATTAAGGAATATTATGCAGTGCATATCTCGTATAATTTACTTTTACTAATCTTGTAGTACATACTCATTTTCCACGCTGCGTTAAGTATTGACAAAAAAACATGGAACTGGAGGTTGATTGAGTGAGTTTCAGATGAGTAATTTCACAAAATTATTCGCTTTTTCATTCACAATTATCATAAAATACTTTCCTTTCACTCACAGAAATCCCATTTCATATTGATCCCATTAACCGTTGGGATTTATACAAATTAGTGAGTTTTTCCTCATTTGGAACTCACTATATTATAAAAGTACAAATATAGTACATTACAACCTCGCTAATCCGAACCTAAAATCGAAAAGTCAAAATATGTTAGGTGAAGAAGAAAAATCAATATTACAGTAGGTACTGATTTTACAAAAATGTACATGTATATATAATGTACTCTTCTTAGAGGTACTTTGGATTTGCAGAAATACCTAATTAATTAGCAGGGGTGTAGTACATTCCTGTATTTTCAACATGGAAATACCGTGGTGGAAATATCATATTAAAGTTGTATGTGCCACCAGGGGGTGCTGAACCGGAAAACCCCCCACTGTGAGCATTTTTAAACGAATCAATGCTCGATTAGTTATTTGGTGAATTCATTACTATATATTATCACTGAATTTTTGATTAGAAATGAAAAGCCCAATTAACATCCAAACTGATCACACATGCACCTTCCATCTCTAACCAGTTTATATTTAAAAAAATGCGACATCTCCTGTTGGGAAGTCATAATTCGCCGAAAACACTTGATTCTAGGACAGGTTTTGCCTGATCTAAGTGCCCTTCAGTGTCCCTCTCCAAGATATCTGGTGTTAGTTTTCTTATTTCAACTGATAATCCTAACCAGCATACCTATAGCTCTCCAAGCAACGGGTTAGGCGCGAGAACTCATTAAGTCAGCGTTATGTCTATCTTGTACATCTAGAATTTCGATATAGGCTACACGTGTAAAATAAAACGGGTCATGGCTGATGGATGACCCGCTTGCGACGCTGTAGGGTATTGCACGCCTTATAACATTCACTGGTTAGGAAAAGGATAATTTTTGAGATTTGGGAGACCCGCGTTAGGTGTAGGCGTGTGTGGAATTTTAGTTTCGGTTTAGCATTGTCTCGCAACTATTACAAGGCTATTCAGATATCGAGGGGATTTCTGTTTAGTGTGCTGTTGCTGACCAATTCCTTCTAGGTTCGTGTCTAACAAAGTTCCAGAAATCATGAATATGTTGAAAACATGTTCAAAATCAAAGTTTCGCTCACTTGTAGATGCCAGTGATGAATTGAATTTCAGAATTCATAGCGCATTTACAGGGAGGTGCCTGAAACTCAAGAATGCACGAATTTCTTGCATTGTAACAGACAAGGAAGCCAGGTTGGCACTTTGGGTAATGACAGATTTTCGAACATGCATGATTAAATGGCGTATGAAAAGGTCTTTGATCCACTTTCAGGATCAGAGACGTTGTAGAAATTTTGTTTATTGTTGAATGCACGCCTTGTGAAATGATGGACATGGACATCTTTAAACACTCAATTCAAAAACCAAATACTTATGTAGAAGTGAACAATAATAGTATATCCGAAATGTATACGTGGGATGTTTGATGCTGATCAACACCCAAATGGATCTTCTTCTTGGATGTCACCTGAAAAATATCTTGACGATGGGTGTAAAATCAAAATTGTCGGGCGTCAACGATCCTCCCAATCGAGATTATTGGCTAACTTGAATAAATCCTTGACATCTAAAGAATGACACCCAAAACATTCCAAGTTCGTTCTTTGCCCACTCCCTGCATCAGGTGTGTTTCGTTATGCTGGTCATCCCTCCCTGTCATTAAACTTTGGTGTGTATTTTTTTTTTCTGCACTATACCCCTCTGATTTCCAGAAACTTGGCGTGGGATGCACACGCAGGGTGGTTTCATTTTAAACATTTTATTACTTGGTGGTGCAAATATTAGCTCGTGAATCTATTGCTGAGCAATGGAAAGTAATTAGCAGTCAAAATCTGGTGGTGGTTGTGGGTGGGTGGTCAGTGGGCTTGTCCTCCTCAGAATCTATGGAAGCTGCACCACCCGAATCATTATCCACACCTTAATTGACTTGCCCTGGCAATTAAAAATTGCATTAACCGATTTTTAATTAAACGGCACCCTGATAAATAGCACTCACCTACCACTTTACTAATTGTCGGTTGGGAAATTATCCGATTAATCATCGCTTAATAAACCCGCGATTACAGATAAATTCAATCTTGGACCTACATTCTGGTAGCACAAATGAATAACGTGTTTTTAATGATTGCAAAAAGACATTATTTATTACAGAGTTGGACAAGTTGTACTCATGAGTAGGAGTACTGAATACTATTACAGTGGAATCATACTCAATAGTATAATTTTATAAGTAGAGTACATGTAATCAGTAGTCATAGGAAATGAGTATTCAAACTTGGGCAAATATGTACTCATGTGCAGAAGTACTTGTGGAATCATATTCGGATAATACTCCATAGTATTACTTTTTGTACTCGGTATTCTTTTACTCGTTACTCAAATTCATTCGATGTGCTCAATTACTGCCCAACACTGATTTATAATGTACAACAACGAAATATGACGCCATAATATCATTAGCTGGTGAAGTCTCATTTCAGAATAGACGTCATAAAAATTGGCGATATTATTTAAACAGAAATTACTTTAATTTTTAATAATGGTGATGTCGAATTTTCATGCACCTGCTTCATATTGCAATGAAAATAACAGCCATCAGGTAGTATGTTTATTTGGACTTATAATGACTTATAGTGGCTTATTATGACATCAGTTTCTCTTTTAATAATCATTAAAAAAAAGTCTCCAAAGGATGTCATTTTTAAGTCAGTTTGAGTTCACTGCAAATTAATGAATGCTACGAAGCAGAGTAATGTCTGTTTGTGAAGTCATGATGGGTGTAACAAATTGCCCAAAGAAACAGCCTTGTTTCCAGTTGCTTACTGCCATGACGTCATAATCTATGATTACCTTGAGCTGATGGCTGCCAGTTGCAGCACAAAAAATTGTCCACCAAAATTGGATATTTTTAATAAGTTTAATGTTTGTTACATTTATTTCCTCAATTATTTTGCAAGGAATATAAGTTGCTACCACTTAAGTTAATTATGTGGAATTTAGCAATATAAATTTTAACTAACAAACATAGAAGGCCTTTGCTAGAATTATGATTCTGTCTTACATTTAAATATCTTCATTGGAGGTTACGAACATTCTTTTATAAGTATTTTAACCAAGTATTGAATAAAATATGGTTCGCATGTATATACTGCCGGTACACATTGTGCATTCAAATTTACTGAAATTCCAAATATTTTGTACAAAGTATCACATGCGAATGCATTGTTGGGATATGCATTGAGAAGAGATTTTAAAATAGACTAGAATATGTACTTGCAATAACTTGATTCTTTTTAACCTATATTACACACTATGATAACTATGATAACATTGTATTTCAAACACGGTGTATACTTGTAATATGCGATTGCCAATATGCAAACAAATTTCAAATTGTCAATGAAACTTAAATATTGCATGCATGCATATTCGAAATTTTGCAAAGGCAATACACAACAGTAAGAAGGTCAGTTCTCCCAAATATTTTTTTGATTATTTTTGTAGTGAATTGAAAAATTATAATTATAGCATGCTTTACTTGGGAGGTTTCTTCAACTTGCCATCAAAACCTGGTAATTGCCTTTACTTTTACGTGCACGCTAAACTTGAAAGAAAAAAACTTACATTGAGGTGTTGCTGGAACAAAAAAAAAATGAAAAAACTAAAAAAAACTGGGCAATTAAAGCCAAATCTTTCCGGGTTGCCAAATTTTCTATGTCACTCGCCTGAAACTGTCCCGCTTCCAGCTCGTTTCTGGGTACGCTGTTTATTCAGATTTTCAATTTGTTTGCCCCGATTGTTTTCCACAGCTTGTTCTCCCCCCTCATTTGCATTGTGCTTTCACATCTCCATTTTGTGCAGTGCTATCTTCGCCATTACCTGTTTGTCTAGACTTGTGACTGATTCGCACGCTGGCTCCTTATTATTTCTGGGTTAGACCTCCCATTCAGGCCGGTTGAATTCGTGCCACATTCCCCGTACCGATGACATCAACGTTGAAAAGCAATTCGTGCATACTTATTGGTTCTGTGTTGTTTGGACTGTTTTCAACAACTTGCAGTGCCATGCTGAAAATTCTGGTTTGTAACTGAGAACCCTCTGGTGGTGCATGAGCTTTTAGCAGGTCATTCCCAACTTGGTTGCGCTCATTGAAATATAAATGAATATAATGCATCATATTCATTTATATTTTTATTCTCAATTTAGAAAACTTATTGTGGTCAAAAGTAAAACTTCCAAACAACTCAGATTATATACAAAACAGAATGAATTTTACTGTTCATAATCTGGTTGGGAAAAAAATTAATACCAGTTAAAGGCTGTCCCGAATAACTTTGGGGACAAAGCATTTTTCAAACTAGTTCAAAAACCCCAAATGTTACATCCGGCAATCGGAATTCCAAATGCCTTTACCAAAATTATGGATTTTGGCTATAGGGTTTTAACTAATACATGTGTATGTAATAATGCCTTCATTCTTTATAGTATGAACAATGGCACCACTCTGCATTTATGCAAAACATACCAAGGCTTTCACTTAATTGTTTGTAAACCTTCAATCATTCGTTTATGCGTAGGCATCATTTGAAATCTTGATCAATGCAAATCATCATTTGCTGCCCATTGCTTTTTCCCCCTAAGTGGAAGTGAAATTATTTTTGATTTCGTGATCAGGCTGGTTCGTGCTGTCAGACCGGTTGCTTTTTTTTTTACTTGATTTTTAATTTTTTGTTGTTGCGTTGGTCTTTGGTTTCCATGCCATAAGCTCGTCTGTTTTTTCCCTTCCTCAAAGACGACTTCAAACAGGAATTTCTTCGGTCTTATACATCTACCTGTAAGGCATTTTTGAGTTAAACTGAGGTCGCTGATCTCTTTTCCTAGGCCTGTAAAAAGGAAAAACGATAGACCTATACATGTATTTGACATGCCACCTTCGGGCTTCTTAAGACGTAATGCTTCCTGGGCGAAATTCGATAAGATTCGAGTTTGGAAAGTTGTTTCATCATTAGTCAAATTTCTAACAATGCTTGCCTGGAAATTACTCCCACTCTTCGTTTTGCACCAGTATCTAGTCATTTTGTCAAAATGCCTGAGAACTATAGCGAGATGTACCGCGCACTTTACCTGGAAAATCTGAAAATAATCAGGTTTTGGTGTTTTGTTACCCGACCGCCACAGATCTAGTACATGTAAAATGCGAGTACAATAAATTGCTAATAATGGCAGAAACCGGTGACACATTGTTGGATACCAGTTTTGGTTTGGAATGGCCTCATACACTTGTTTTTATACTTCCAATTATAATATATGGAATATGCCAATTGTATTCTATCTTGGAAATGGCATTTATGGTGGTAGAAAAAATAATTTAAACATTTGTTATACAGGGAAGAGTGGATAGGAATGGGGACATTCTTCACGTTTTTATTTTTAAAAGTATTCACAAACCATGAAACATAACAAGTTTTATTCACAAATTTATTTTATATTATTGTGAATATTGTGCAGTGTTAAAAATATTTTCTTATTACTAAAATAAAAATATATTTGAAATTAAACTAATCTGTTGTCCCAATCCTCCTGCGCACAGGAAGATGTGGACACTGTGTTTAAAATGAGATCCTACCACACTAATTTAAGAATAGGACATTGGATGCACACACAGTTTTTACCAAAAAATATTTTTTATCAGGATTTTTTTTATTAAAACCAACAAACTTGTGAAGAGGGACTAACATCAATGCAACATTTACAGATTTCCTACAATCTTGACCTTTCTCCACACAGAAATGGTATAGAAAGCTTTAGCATAACACTTAGAAATCTATATCATCTATATCAAGAACTCTTCTACAGACTCCTCAGATGATGACTAGGCCATACCCATTCCTTTTGCACTATCGTGTCCCAAATCTTGACAAAGTAACTATAAGTCTTTGTATCAAACACGTGCACCACAGGATTAAAAGCACCTGGCAGATTGCTAGTAAACATCTAATACTATCATAACCATCCTAATTGGTATTAATGTACTTAATATGAAAACATTGCCTCTATAAACTATTTTTTTAGGAAAGTTTGTGATCAAACATATTTGTGCACATTAAAAAAAGACAATTCGCGGTATCAGCAAACATTTAGTATTTGCACGCAGATGGGCAACTAATGCGTTGTGATAAAACAAGTTTTTATTAAATGTTAGTAAGTATGGAGAAAGTCGAATTTCTTGGAAAGTTTCGCTCAACCTTCTTTTTTTTTGACGTTCAACTTTGCCAAACTTTTTCTTTTTCTTTCAATGTTGTCTTAAATATACATCATATAGTGATAAAAATGTATACCTTTTGAACCGGTCGTCTACCTCATTTCTGGCAATTCAAAATATATTCCTCTCATTTTCAACAACAACATATTTTTTAACGTTTTCCTTTTTTTTAGGACTGTGATATTTATGTATTAATTGCTGGTCACGACTTGCCATAAGATTTTTTTTCTTCGAATAAATTAACCGTGATAGGTACATTATCTGATGGCGTACCTGTTAATGAAGGCCTTGGTATAATTAAAGCCTTGCATGCTTTTAATTCGAGAATTTATGGATAGACCAACCCTGTGCATACCTTTTCTGATAAATAAAAACCAGCGTGATAATGGCTAACCCATTAGACATTTATGGGATTTTTTTCTGCACTAGATTTTTATAAACTTTTGTTTTTTTGAAATTTAATGTAACTTCAAAGAAAGGCGAATTATTTAAATGCTCTATAGTCTATTATATATAGCAGTTGTTAGGTTAAATTAGGAGACGTAGTTATTTTTCTGTTTCAGCTAATATTGAGATATTTGACCGCCAAGTAATACAGCCAATGTTTCGTTTTGAACTTGTTTATGTCTCTACTTGTATATCTTTCCTCAATCGTGGGATAGTTCAACTTTCATATATTTATTTTATACGGAATTTTTCCGTCATTAAAATTCAACTTATGGAAAACACCTGAAATATACCTACAGTTGTTTAAGGACAAGATATGCAAAACATCTTGGAATTTTGGAAGGTATTGAAAACTCAAAGTAGATTGGTTTTTAAAATATATACAATGGAAATTCAAAGAATAACATTCCATTGAACGTTTTTATTGAAAATGGGTCAATACTATTTGTATATTGATAACAACAGGCTTTGTGTTACTATATATTGGTGTTTTTTAACATGTCAAGGATAATTAAATGATATTTTACAAATGCAATGGTTAATATTATGTTATCGCTATTTTTGGAATTTTGTAGAATGTTATTTAATTTAAGAGAGTGAATGATTTGAACGTATATAACATTCTTAACTAGACACGTATTGTTCATGTTGTTAGATGAATTTATCATCTATTCAGATAGTTTTTGGAAAAATATTGCCAAATGTTTACATTCCTAACAAGAAAAATGAAAGTCAAAGTATATACAAGAAACTGATTTGATTACATTGCTATAAAAGTAAATTAGGATAGGGAGGAAATGTTAATAAAATGCGTAAAAAAAAACAAAGCAACCTTGATTTATATTTTTTTTTCTGTGACTCATAAAGCATTACAGGTTGAACTTAATAATTCTTCACCTTTTCTAGGCCTAATTGCTACCGACCAGCCTAAATTGCTAGTGCATGGGTAAGGAATGCTGTCCGGATTTGCTTTCCCTTAAAATTATAACCTCACTTATTAATATGCTGCTGTAATCTCCAGCATAAATCAGGTTTTGGATTATACTATCTCCTGTTTTTCATATAACTACATTACAGACACCATGTGATGCATTTTCCCCCTCTAAAATGCCATTACCCATTAGAGACGGAAAAATAACAGCCTGCTTTGTTTTAAATAAATTTGCTAATTAAGATAAGGTAAAAGTACTCTTTTTTAAATAAAAAAAAGGAAATGGCATTGTCTTTTTAACCATGCTTTTTGTAATAACTGTTGGAATCTCTCCTGTGAGAGTCTCATTTGATGGAAATGGGCAGTTGCTTAACCACAGACTCGAAAATGATCGAAAGTCATTAACTTTCTTGCAGTTAAAAGTGGCAAGAACATACTTACAGTGCTGTTACACGCACTGAAATCGGTACATGCCTCACCTTGCATCTTTGTTCATTCGGACAAGAGGCATGCACTGATGTTGTCGCCAGTTAAGTAAGGCCTATCTTGAATATATCTGAAAATCTGTAAATCTTACAGGAAAGTAAAATAAAATTTGATGGAAATATCCAGTAAACTGGAGGTACAATACACTTCCTTCAAATTTATTCAAAATTAAAGGACTTCCCGGACCTGTTCTACAATTTTACCACCACGATCACACCTCAATCGACCTAACCTAACCATTTTGCATTAGGTTAGGTTAGGTTAGGTTGGGTTAGGTTTACAATTAGTAAGATGGTGTCGTGGTGGTAAAATT
>JAQGAE010002690.1:0-16911 GCA_034696685.1 Julus scandinavius | reverse complement strand
AATTTTCTATTGATACCAATAGAAAACAACGTTCCAAATAACAATAGAAATCTCTATTGTTTTTTTTTCACCAGGGCGTCTATGAGGGGAAGTCTGGGCTAAGGAAATTCGTTAGTTTGTTTACAGTGATGTAAAAATGTAGTCGGTTCAAGCTTTGCATCAAAAAATAAATAATATGGTAAAATGGAAGAGGTGTTAATGACAATACTTAAAACTTACTTCCATGGCAAATTGACCGGCATAAGTGCCTGTCATGGTGGAGCTTTGACCTGCAGCTAATATTCCAACACCCCAGATGTACATGCACGTAATACCAAAATAGCAACCCAGTGCTATGCCCTGAAATTTGTGAAATAACAATCGTTATGCTATTTAGCAAATTCCTTAAAAAGCTGGACTAATATTAAGTTATCTCCACTCACCCCTGTGTAAATACTCGCATCAACGGGTTCGTTGTTTTGCTGAAATGTGATGATGAATGAGAAATTAGTTCAGCCTCCAAATAAGAAAATGCAGGATTTTACGTTAGGCTTTGCGCTTTATTTGTACAGTGCACATGTAATTTTAATAAAATGTTATCAGTTTTGGACATGTTAGTGCTAATATGGAGTTATATGTTGTAGTGTAAAATTTGATACAGTTTTAAGATGACGTCTTACCGGAAATGCATCCCCTTGTGGATTATTGGCGATGGCGCATATATTATACTGCAAAAAAAAAAATACAGGAAATATAATGTATATATTGTATAATGGAACAACCCTAGTTAAAAATTATAATAAAGTCGTCGTACCATTTGATTGTTTGTCTTCTCGTAAAGTGTTGAACCAAAAACGCTCACCACAAACACATTCAGTATGAAAGAGATAAATAATGCGATAATGCCTTCGATCAAGAAATATTTGTTGGCCTCTCGGAGAGTTTTTTTATCTGTGTGATAGACTTTCCTGGACTAAAAAAAAAATAGAGATCTAAGCAAATTTGTAGCTTAATTAGAATAGAATGTGGACTCATGGAAATGTGGTGCCAATCAAAAAGGACATTCTCAAGAGGTTAGGGGTGGGTGGACACCATGTGGAAAGAGGGAGGAGTGGAAGCCATTATGCACGTCCACTAATGACGATATTTTTCAGATTTTGGATTATTTGTTTTAATTAAGTTTTCAAGGTCAGTGAAAGAGGAAATGGACACCGGAAGAAATTTGTCTCCAGTCCCAAATGTACTTTAATTTTTAAAACCTAGGGAAGTCAGGAATTATGTCTAACTTTGTGTCTAACACCATTTCTCTTCGAGGTTCAGTTAATCAGACAAATCTGGACGTCCATGAGGGATAAGGAATGGGGTTGGGGGGAGGAGTCAATTTTGGAAGGAATTTTGGGGACGTCCTTTTTGAATGGCCCCTTAGAAATCTAACTTAATAAAAATGCATCAATCCAGCAATCTCATACTGCACTCACCTTGACAATGGCAGAATTCAAATATAAATTGTGGGGCATGATAATGGCCCCAACAACGCCCACAGCCTGCAAGAGAGCATCCTGGTCACAGTCTTTACACCACGGCACCCACATGCCGTGCATGACCTCACCTTGATCAGGGGCCACTGTGACATACTGAAAAAGAGGCAAAAACAGACTTATTAATACAAAAAAATTAGATTTTTCAATCATTTTTGAATAGGCAATCGAAGATGAAATTGGTGAAGATCATTACTTCATATCCAAACATGACCCCCATCGTGAGAATGAGAAAGACGAAGAAGGCTTCCAATTTTCTTAGTCCAAATTTGTCAATAAGCAAGAATGTTACGGTATCAGCCATCGTGATAAGGACACCAGCATACAGAGGTACCCTACAAAAGCACAAATTTGCATTATTCGTACAAGTTTTTTTATCGCAGAAATCCCCCATATATGTCCTTAATTTTTGTTGAAAAGTAGGGTGTCCAGAACATTTCTTTGAACATACAATATGAAATTAAATTACTGGCAGATGTAGAGAAAATAAGCAACTCATATATTCTTGCAGATTTATAAAAGATGAAAAAATGCTTACACTCTATTGGACAGGAGATAAATGGCAATGGAAGTGCCGATGACTTCCTGCATGTCCGAGGAAATAATGGCTACTTCCACCATGATCCAAAGGAGATAACGAGGGATTTTGGGATAATGTCTGTAGCACAATTCGGCTAAATGCAGGCCGGTGACCACACCCAATCTCGATGACAACCTCTGAAGAAACAGACCCAATAGGGTGGCGTACATGGTAACCCATAGAAGCTGCAAAAATTGTTATACCGATTACACACTAAAGTTTTTTCTACTGATAATACCCGGGTTGGTCAGTATGCAAGCCAAGGCCCTTAACGAATAGCTGTTACGTCTCCAATAAATGCATACGAATTTTAATATACTTACTTTTGAGACACACCTTGCACATTATCAATTAGAAAGTTTCAAAAAACACGTTACTTACTTTGTAGCGAGCGACTGACCCTGACTGTAGATCTGACTCGATGTTACCAGGATCCAAATATGCAATGCTCATGAGGTAGCCTGGACCGGTGAAGGCCCAAAATTTGCGAAATGAAAATATTCTGTCCTGAAAAGAGATGATGGAAGGCAAAATTAGGATAAAATACTAATTTGAATTCACGTATTAAAGGCCAGTTTGTGTATTTTTGCCAACATTATTTTCGGAATCTATTAATTTTACAAAATCGGTTGTCCAGTTTGTGAAAAATGTAGTGGAAACTCGATTATCCGATTTAACGTGGTGCCTAACGTGGCACATATGGTCTTTCATGAGTTTAAAACTTATATAATATTACATAAAAAAAAGAAAATGCATATTTGCTATTTTTCGTAAATCTACCAGATTTTTGGAAATCAAAAAATACACGGAAATTGAATTTACATGTAATATGCATTTAATTGCATTTGAGTAAAATTACTTAATGTAAATAAATCAATGTCAAATTGAAAATGATACAACTTCTTATTAACTGTATAAAAACGTAATTAGTTTTTAAATCCCTTGTGCCTCAGTATTTGTTCAGTCTTCCGACTTCTTGTAGGCAACTTAGATAAGATTTCCTTAAGATAGATTGCTTCTAGTTATACCAAAAAAAACTTGAGAAATATTTTCCAAATCGCATATAAGAAGGTAGAAAACAGATGAGTTCATACGCAAGGCTGTAACATTTAAGTCGAAAACAAGTCAATTGTGCAAGAGATATCTCATATTGTTTAATAATAAATGAAAATAAAAATGACATGAAGGCGATATCACAGCAAACTTTGGAATTCATGTGGCCACAAAACATGTTTTTCGATAATAGACACATGGTAGACAACTAATCACTTTCTCTTTAAACAACAGATATGTTTAATATATAAAAGTAGCGATAACGGTAGTTATTCACCTAATTTGTTATTATTGTGTGATAAAGAAACCTTGTAACACATACAATAATGGGATTTTTATAATATAATTTAACCTTGCACGTTCCTTTATATTTTCATTCCTCGATAAAGTGTAAGTTAACAATGGGCATTTATTTTTTATATAAATGTAACATTATCACATCATTTTAATTGAAACTTTTAGCTATGTTACGAAACTGCTTAATATTTTATCAAGCAGTAGTAAATTCAGCAGTTTTTATCCTACCCTCTTCAAAATTTTGGAAGTCTAGAAGGCATACATGTATATATGTGTGATTTTGGTGGTAATGTAGCTGAAACCCTTACCTCTCCAATATCAGGGATTACGATCAGTTCTTTATCAGAATAAGTTTTCACCCCTTTCACCGACTTTGCGGACGCTGTGGAAGATGTATCACTGGTGGCGCTAGACCCGGATTGGGTGGAGCCCCGATGGCTTGTGGAAGAGTTTTCTGGATTTTCTTCATCAGGATAGGAGTTGCTGTCACGGACCATCTCCTCCTGGTACAAGTTCTCATGCTTGGCTAAAGAAAAAAATGAAGGTCAATGCTATTGTGCTGTACGACCAAGCCCAAATGGATAGCTCGAATTTGTAAAGGAATCCATAACATTGCTGCACACTTTGATATATTGGTTATTATACGTTAATAACAGTTCATTAACATTATCTCGCGCTTGGGCAAAGCTCATTAAAATTTATTTAAATAAATAACTAAAAGTTGTTAATTTAGTTGCAACAAAATCTGAAAACTAATATAGTTAATCAAGAGACACAACGGGAAGATTTTCGTACACTACAAACTACATAAAGGGGGAATTTTGCGATTTTGGAAGAAATGTTATGTATAATTATTTAAGAGAATGCTGTTCATAGAATCCCTTCCTTCACCGTTTTAAGAGTTTGAATGATTTTTTCGATTAATGAAAATTCACTGTTGCGAATAGGAAATTCTAGCATCAACATGTGTTTAACACGAAATTCTAGCTATGTTTCCAAGTTTTCCAAAATGCTATAACTTCAAATGCATTTCCCGACTTTCAAGGGGGTTCAAAATGCCCTCAATTAATAAAATAAACGTAAAAAGATCTATAAGTCTAAAAAACAACTTTGTGTTATCAGGCACAAACGCAAAAAAACATCTCATCGATGTAATGAAAAACACAAGGCGTTTTGTTACTGATGAAAATAATTATTCACGTTCATATGAAGTGGTCAAATAGATGGATAGCATGATTTTAAAGTATGTGTAATTAAATGTAATGTTACTGTGGTATAATAATTTAAAGTAAAAATTGTACAATAGACAGTTTCCAGAATTTGGTTATGAAGGCCATAGAAAGCCAAACGACTATAACGAATATAAAAGATCTACAATTTTAAAAATCACCTAACTGAAACAATTATTAAAAAAAAAATGAGATCTACAAGCCCATAGAGATACACAAGTGTACTCGAAATATTGCACTCGTATGAATTAACACGTATACAAAAGGTATATAAAAGCGAGTATATAAAACACTCGACGAAAATTGTCCAAGCATAATTTTGATTTCAGGAAAATTTCGTAATTAATTTACTCAACTCTTTTTTTAACGAACTTTGCACATATTCTATATATGTATATATTTTTTTAATAAAATTTCGATAGTGCTTGTATGGAAAAAAAAATTGTGTATGTCCAGAAATAAAACTGTTTAAATCTTTAATTAAAAAAACCAAAAAAAACAAACAATTCAAAGTGCCTAATTTCAATTATTCCTATTAAATAATTATTTTCTTATTACAGCAAACTTTTTTCAGATGTTTAATTCAAATCTTTCAACGTTTTTAAGTATTGCATACATTTGCGTAATGCCCCCATAAATCCATTTCAAAAAAGTTAAAAAGTGGTGATTTTTCCAAATAATATTAAAGAAATGTTGCACTTACGGCCATTTTGGTCTTCAGCGTCCCTTGGCCTCCTCAAGGACATGGTGCAGATGCTGAACCTGGTAACAGTATTGTCCCATGGAATAGTGCCATTTTCCTCTTTATACTACTTTCTCGCTCAGTTATCTTCTTCTTATCGTTTCATGTTTGGAAAGAACGTATTGGAAAGATGCCCTAACATTATAGGATTTATCAATATATGTGATCGCCTGCACGTAGAGATAAGCAATCAAAGACCCTTGACTCTTTCGCACAGATTCGTAACGAGAAAAACAAAAGAATTGCTCGCAAAACATGAGGGCAATATGCCTGTTGATCGACATTTAAATACCTGAAGGGCGATTAAAATCCATTTACACCGCTCATCAAAATCAGATAAATCGCTTTCCAATGCAATTATGTCAACGTTTGACAAGTGCCCTTGGAATAGAATACACCAAAATAGATTCAACACCTGGAAAATCTCATAAGACACGCAATTTTACGAGGCAATTTAATGTAAAATGGGACAATTTCTCTAGGTTAAAAATTATGCAACATAGTAAGAATTGAAGCAAAAACGTTAAAGCAATTTTCCAATTTAAAACAGAATTAAGTACTTGGTTTTTTAATTAAGAAATGAAGTATTAATTTGAAATGGTGCATGCAACTATGACTAAAAAAACTACATATGAATACAATTTTTGGCATATCAACATTTAAATTAACATCATAAACGGCAGTTCTGAGAAGTCAAATTAAGTTCAGTTTTGGTATTTGGTATTATTTACAGTATTATTTTACTTAGGCCAATTAATATGAACCAGGGCAATTATTCAAAAATAAAATAATATTCGCCAGTTCTCCCACTTGTTGACAAAACTAGTGTACATATTTATCCTGTCACTTTTATCGGGATAAAAAAATCCTAAACTAATTGGAAACTTGCCAGAGAGTGAATAATTTTAGAAATAAATATATTATAAAATGCACAGATGATAACAACTGAAAAAACTAATTCAGAGATAATGGCAAAAGTTCTTTATACTTTACAAAAGATATGAATAGATAATAGACTTTTTATTTTATTTATTAGATTCCACACTTTTTCTGAAACTAATAAACAAACTTAAAACATTTATATTAATTTATTTTCACGTTTTTCGACTTTTTTCACAATCTACTTCTTGCAATTTATTTGTGAGAAAGCTAATACATATTTTAGTTCGTAGAAAAAAAAATCCTATTGATAATTCTTTTAATAAAAATGCAGAAATGCAATGGAAAGTTTAGCCAAAAATATTCAATTTTATAAGACTAGCTAAATATGACTGTATAAAGTTTAAAAATTCACTCATTTATAAGATTTTCGAAGATAACATAACACATATGATAACTAAGCTTTCCAATTTCGAAAATGTGTAGTTCTGACGATTTGATTTTACACTATAATTGTCTTGTAACGATTTTAATAGCACGTAAAGCTAATCTCTAAAACAAGTGTGGTTTTATCAGACACGTGTTTGTAATTACTCGTCAAGGTCAGCAAAATAAAACATGCCTGGTATTCTTTTTGAAAAAGATTAGCAATTTGTTACAACATTTAAAGTCATTAGTTGTCTCACTGTATCATAAAAGATGGCATCATTGGTACTAGTAGATAATTTTCTACATGGTTTCCCCCAGAAATAAAATGTTCAACTTCGGGGGACTGTCACGTTTTTAAAACAATATTCCCTGACCATCCTGACAACTGAAAATTCAAAAATATGACACTATGCATAGCAAGTTCTTGTCAAAATTGGTCAAAAAAGTTTTATAATACTATTTACATACAACCATACAAAGTTCTGTAAACAGTCTTTTAGGTTGCCATATTTGAATTCAAATTTATAACTAATTACAATTAGCTGTTTACTAGGAGGTTATGGGCCAGAGGACGCCCTCAAAAAAAGGAGGGGGGAGGTGTCTGGGATAAAATGGACACAGTGTGGACAAGGGCAAGTCAATTTTTGAAGTGATTTTGGGGACGTCCTTTTTGAATGGCCCCTTATTGAATATTGGAGCCATTACATAGTTGTAATTCCTCATTTCTTTAGATGCAGGGCTGACAGGTTTAACTTTTGCGATTAACTATGTAAAAGTACGTGTAATGTTGAATTTCCCTTAAACAATTCCAGGTTTACCACATTTTCCATCACTGGAGGAACGCTATTCTAGAACTTGTCCAAGTATTTTAATTTTTATAATTTTATAATTCAAAAATTTGTATCTCAACAATAAAAATTATGTACATTTAAAAATACTGGACAATTCATCGCGTTAATGATCTCATTGGAGATTTATCGCCCCTAGCTAACCTGTAATACACAACCGTTTTCAATGCAAGAAACTTAATTCGTGAAAAATCTTAATCTTATCGAGAGCCAAGTTGAGATTGCGACCGTGCAATTCGGTTTTATATTGCGAGATTTGTCCCCATATACATATATTGCAGTAGGTTGCTCAGTTCTTTCCAATGCTTCCCTCTCTCATCAATGGCAACTTAACATTGCAAAACCGTACAAATTTCCACTTGGCCCACACATATTTTAAAATCCTACTTGATGCTACGTATCTGTCAGCCGGTTCTCTGAAACACTGCCACGATCAGAACTATAATCCTGACTGCCATAATCAGGTTTGTAGGAATTAAGTGCAGGACTGTATTCATAGGGATTGGTCAGATTCTAGAAAAAAAACCCAAAAAAAAATAAATTAGCCGCAATAATGCAGTTTAGAATCGCCATGTAATTTCCATTTGGTTTTCTTAAGTGTTCTGTGTTGTGATAGATTAAAATTTCTTTAAAATACTAACCAACAACGTTTTCAGATGCGTCCAGCCCAATTCCACACATAGATACAAAACCTACAAGATTAAAAAAATACATTTGTATAACTGGGGAAGATTTATACTAAAATTCTAACCAAATGTTTACTAACCAAATAGACCACAAAGGCCAAATATAACAATGCAACAATGCTGATTGCGATGTATGCGTACACGTTGAATGCTAAAGTCGTGGTTACAGTGGTGACCACGAAATACAAATTTATACAGATGATCAAAATTCCCAAAGCACAAGAGACCACCTGAATAAATCTGGACAAAAAAATATGCAAATTTGAAAACTAGCCGATTCTCGATAATTGTACAGGTTAGGCAAATTTTTAATAGCTCGGAGTTTGCGAGATTCCATAATTAATAAGCTCTAACGTTAAGATGCAAGACAACGTTTGTTAATTAATCCAAAAACTACTTACTTTCCACTTTTAAAAACGCCCATGTATTTTAGCGAAACACTGAATGTGAGAGTTGGTATAAGAGCAAATGGAAGCTGCAGGCTCATCACAGCATTCAACTGGTCGTTCAATGACGTCATTTGGTCAAGATCGGAGAACAAGGCTAAAGCTAGAGTGGGCCCAATGGCGATTAAACGGGTGACCAGCACACGCTTCCATCTTTGCCATTGAAGATTCAGGAAACCCTAGCAAACAAATTCGCCCGTTTATAAAAACAAGGCATTATAACAGACAAACTAAACATTTTTTCATATACACACCTCCATTGCAAATTGACCAGCATAAGTGCCGGTCATGGTAGAACTCTGTCCAGCGGCCAAGATTCCCACACCCCAGATGTACATGCAGGCAATGCCGAAATAACAGCCGAGCGCAACGCCCTAATGATTAATTTACAACGGTAATGCATATTTGATCTTCTGAGCTATGACGTTTAAACATCGGCACTTACCCCTGTGTAAATGCTGGCATCCACTACTTCATCGTTCGCCTAACGAATTCAAGAAATATATTTATTACCGAGACATTAAGAAAATGTTATCGACCTAGCCAGCAGTTTCAGACACATCAGACACACGGAGGCCCCACAATTTGGAAACAATATAGTTTATATAATTTGGAATTAAAACTTACCGGAAATATATCACCTTGAGGATTTTCCGCAATACTGCATTTATTGTACTGTAGAAAAATAAACAGAAATTAAAATGATGGCAAAGATTATAGGAATTTTATTAAAGCTTCATATATCAACCAAATTCAAATAATCTCACCATCACATTGATTCGAAGAAACCGAAAAACATACCAGTACTACTATAGTTTTCTATTTTCATAAGTTCTACATAAAATATTATCCTAATGGTTTGGAGAATTTGGACAACAGACATTCGTTTATTTGTTTGTTTGTTGATTTTTAACGTTGGTCTATTTATGCAACACAGGGCTAATCACCAACGCCAGGGGATGAGTCTTCATCAACGACCTGGGAATTTGGCAAACGAGAGAAGGGGGGAGCCTTCCACTTCCTCTCGAGGGGTCTTTAACAACGTGCAACAATCTACATGGACCCGGTTTAAACTCTCATCTGAAAGAGCCGCCATTTAAGGAATTTCACATCTGTAAAAATTCCCGCAAACCTCGACCGGGGAGCGAACCCCCGCACCTTAGAATCGAGAGGCAAGCACGTAACCCACTCGACCGCCGGCGTCGGCGACAGACATTCGTGAGCACACTCTTATACATTCACTGTACATTCTTATAACTAGTTGTTTCATAAAAAAACTCACCAAGTCCATGTTTGTTTTTTGGTATAATGTGTTGCCAAAAACCGTCACCACAAACACATTGATCACAAATGAGATTAACAGAGCAAATACTGCTTCTATGAAAAAGTACTTATTAGCTTCTTCCACCGCTTCTTTCTTGGAGCGGTCTACTTTCCTGGACTGTAAAAAGAGCATAATATAACCTTTTGTGGCTTCAATAGGGACATGACTGACGGCAATGTGTACAAGTTAACTGACCTTAACAAGAGCAGAATGTAGATACAAATTATGGGGCATTATAATGGCCCCTACGATACCCACAGCCTTCAACAGGGCATCCTGACTGCAACCGGAACACCATGGAACAAACATGCCGTACAAAACCTCGCCTTGGTCAGGAGCAACAACAATGTACTAAAAGAAGGAGCTTTTTTGTAGCATAATGTAGAAATGCGACACTGAAACTTGAAAACCGATTATACTTCGTATCCAAAAGTGACTGCCATCGTAAGAATAAGAAAGCAGAAAAATGCCTCCAATTTCCGCAGCCCATATTTATCTAGCAAAAGAAACGTTATCGTGTCCGCCATTGTGATTAAGACGCCACCATAAAGAGGAACACTGTAAAATGATGTTGACTTGTTAATATTTGTAGCAGGAATGGGACGTAACTTCTCCAGAAAACATTAATTTAAACACTTACGCTCTGTTAGACAGCAAATAAATGGCGATCGAGGTGCCTATGACTTCTTGCATGTCCGAGGCCACGATGGCAATTTCCACCATGATCCACAGAATGAGACGAGGGATTCTCGGGTAGTGCCTGTAGCACAGCTCGGCCAAGTGCATTCCTGTGACGACCCCCAA
Source organism: Julus scandinavius (assembly GCA_034696685.1). Classification (NCBI taxonomy): domain Eukaryota; kingdom Metazoa; phylum Arthropoda; class Diplopoda; order Julida; family Julidae; genus Julus; species Julus scandinavius. The sequence goes on along the minus strand of JAQGAE010002690.1, from coordinate 6,077 downwards.
CCTCGCTGCTAGCCTCTGCAGCAAAAGCCCCAATACGGTGGCATACATTGTCACCCATAAAAGCTGAGAAAACATGAGATTACTTCGTATCGTAGTGTCCACCAGGATTTCTCTGGTGAGGACACCGGACCAACTGTTACCTGATATTTTGCAGTGGCGCCAGACTGCAAATCCGATTCAATGTTTCCAGGATCCAAGTACGCAATGCTCATTAGAAAACCTGGCCCCGTAAATGCCCATAGTTTGCGGAAGGTAAACCTGTGGTACTGGAATGAGAAATGACACGAACATTTTCAGACAATTTTCCAGAATACAACCATCAAGATCTCGGTTCTTGAGCAACTCTGATTTCATGATATTCAAGCTTTAGAGAAACAATTAACCTACATCGCCAGTCTCTGGAACATCAATCTTTTCATTCTCCAGATAGGTGTCTACAGGTGTCACAGCGAGCCTTGACGCTTCGCTAAGGGGCTGTGTTGCATCGCTGCTGTTCCGATGCTTTACTACAGCTTCCGTATTTTCCCCGCTGTTAAACGAGTTGTTAGCAATGCCGATCTCGTCCATGGTGATGTCAGTTGGCATGGCTGGTGATCATACAAACAATGAAAAATTAAATCTCGGTTTTATACTTTTGTTAGCCCTACCTCAAATTTCAACACAAAGGCTACCTTAAGCATGCCCCACAATATGAAAATCAATGTTTGCTAAAAATAGCTTAAATAAAAAAGATAACACTATTGATGGCCCAACAATGTTTACAAACGAAGAATAGCCGGCATTTACAGGCTATCAAATTGAACGATGAATGAACTCGGATAGGTAGACTGGCCTGATTATCATTTTAAATTAAGGACGACTTAGCCCTACTTATCCGAGAAGTAGTACAACAACTTTGGCGATTGAATAAAAAGACTGACATCAGCACGTTTTTATTAGAAACCTCTCAAATTGTTCATCTCGCTGTCGTTGATACTGTCAAGTATCTGGGTTTTATATTAACAAAACTCTTTTGGAATCACCATTTCACAAAAATTGGTGGAGCAGCGAAACAACGCCTTCGAGAATGTGCGGAAAATGTAGTGGAAACTGTCTCTGCAACTCTGGATCGCCCTATGTTGGAAAATCGTGCTCCTATTTGGAGCCCTCACAGGATGGTTCATATTCAAGATACAGAGATGGTCCAGCATAGGGCAGCCAGATATGTTAAGGGCGATTTCCAACATTATGTGAGTGTGACAGAAATGCTCCACTCTCGAAATTGGGACACGTTGAGGTCCAGAAGCGAAAAGCTATCTATGGGATTATTCGAACGTTTTTAATCTTTCTCGTAACTCAAACCCTATGACCGAGCTTAATGCCAAGACGGATGCTTACTATTGGAATGCCTTCCTGGCGAAATTCCAGATTTAGTAAAAATTCAGTTTAACAATGATGTCCAAGTTGCCACTGACGTAGGAGCATTTATTTGCTGACTGTAAGGTACTGAGTTGAATTGAAAATTTAGCCGTCATAATTTAGTGCTCTGATAAAATTCAGCATGCAGTATTTTAAAATAAAAGTATAATCAACAATGACCTTTAAAAGTGTAATAATCCACATTAAAAACACACAAAAAAACTAGTACAAACAAAAAGATTTAATGATTACATTTTTTTGATAACGAATCTGGTACAAAATTTTGCAATAAAATATTTATTTTGAAATCCCAATGAACACCACCGAGGCTATAGTATTCCAATTATTTGTAATTAGGCATTCCAAATTAATTTGTATAGGTAAATTTCAATGATGGTGAATATACTAAACAGCGGATAAACAAGACACGTAACTTCACAGCGTCACAGACATGCATACTAATTGGCAAATTAATTTCCTTTTAGAACAAGGATGTTAAATATAAATTGCCAATTTACAACAGTCATAACAAAATATTTAAAAACGCATAGGTCACTATAAGTACAACTTATTACCGAATTAAATGGCCAAACATCCTGCTTTTGAACATTAAAAACTCCATCCAGTATTAAAATATTTTCTAGGAAAAGTCTGCTACGAAACAGGTGCAATCAAATAGCAATTGGTTGGTTGCCAATAACAATGATATATCGAGTGTGACAGTAAGGTTATATCCCATACGTCTACGTTGAGATCATGTACAATAGGATGAGGAAATCAGATTTGGCGAATTTTGTTTTGATTTTTTATCCGCAATGAGGTAAGTATTGTAAATTTCATTGAATAACCTTGAAATAAGTACAAAAAACACGTTTACAGGACTACATTTTTGTATGCACAATGTTCTCCAATACTGCGATGGTTAAACTGGTCATATGTAGGGGTACTCAAACAGACCCCAAATACCCTACATGTCTGCAGTTTATCAGTTGATTGGGGCCATGGTACATAATGTGCTGATTCCGTCTAATGACTCCTAATTGGTTGGACCTACGGCAATGGGACTTGCAGAAGTGCTGGATAAAAAATTAAGGTTTTAACTGCAAGTCGGTATTGCAGTCCAACTTGACAGGTCTGCGCAAGCTGCATTTGTTCACATGTCACAAAATATGCTCAACTTGTGGACCTTGACAGAGCTGCTTGAATCTATAATGCGCATTCACACCATATGTGGGCCAAATACAGATAGCCCAACTGAACAGTTCGGTTTAGTACCGTACTGCAGCAGCTAACAAAAAGTTCCAAAAAGTGATTGTACGAGCTCATAACTAGAAGAGTTAGCATTCCCGCAATAAACACGTTTGACAACACAAAAATCAGAATGCTAAATAACGATGACGAATAATAATCGGACTTATTTGTTTGCGAACATACATAGTGCCATTCAAAAATTCACACCTTTTCCCTACCCCCTGTCCATTTTACCCAGACCCCCCTCTCCCCCCTCATTGTTTTGAAAAGTAGGGTATCCAAAAAATGTGTTATCCCATCTTAAAAATTTCCAAGCACTCGTCTCACTACCAATTCCACGACAATTTTCCAGATTTTTCTGATTAACGGAAATGTCCTGACCTCTAAGGGAAATTCCAGCCTAAAAATGGTGTTTAACATATTAATTCAGGCATAATACCCGACTTTCCCGCGATTTTAATTAAAATTCAAGTACATTTGGGACTGGGGACACATTTTTCTGGTGTGATTTCCCCTTTCCCGGACCTTTAAAATTTAATTAAACAGATAAACCAAAAACTGAAAATAGCAGAACATCTTAAAACCTCAAACGAGGACGTCCTTTTTGAATGACCCCATATGTAAAAAGTCGAAATTCACCATGATTTACATTTTTAGTCATTCTGTATTAATAATCTACAAACTTAAAATAAACTCAAGTCTAAAAGAGTGTAGTATAAATGTTCAGAATCCATACCTCCGGCTTTTGCAAGTTAAATTCAAAGTTTAAATCCCTAAGCAAAGTTTTCCGTGAAAATCATGCCAATATATCCGAAGCTTTTACCGATGGAAGAATGAGTGCTATTGAAGAGACCTTTAGGATATACCAACTGAATAATATGTACAACAAAGTAATTAGATGGCAATTTTCCAAAACTATAATTAACAATTTTTGACAATATAACCGGTTTAGTATACACATATAATAGAAGTATGTCCCAACATCACTGAGTTACAAATCCATTCACACCTTCTATATATACCTCGTAAGCAAAAGCAGAAAACGGGATAAAAATTGTAAACAACTATATTAACTTTAAAATAAAAGCGGTTAACATATTTATGTTAATTACCTTAGTTGGAATACAACAAATAGAGATTATGGTTAAAGGCATTAAAGTTTAAAATGTAAATATCAATATGCGGCTTTATATGCCTGAAAGAAGTTTACACACTGAGAAAAAGGGTTTTCTGAATATAAATTTATCTGGAAATAAAACTAATACATGTATACCTACTTCAAGGTTAGAATTATGTACTGAATACATATCGCATATAGCACATATGTGCTCGGAAGAGGAGATTGTAATTTGGTAACTACAACTGAAGATCAACCACCTATAGAAGGCGAAAGTGCACCAAATCATAGATAAATAATTTGTCAGATATATGCGTTTTGTGCAGTTTTTCAAAATCCCACTCAACATATACCGCAATTTGAAAACTGAATATATATGGGGATTTAAATGACCCATCTGACCTACATTGACAATCTGATTGACCCTGTTCATGTTCTGAAACTTTGAAAAACCATGAACAAGAAGATCAAACAAAGTCTAATGTTGTCAAAGTACTCATGGGTCGATTTTACCTGCATCTTAGGGATATATTAAAGTATTATTACAAATGTCAACAAAAAGCAGGGCAAAACATCTGACATTATACGTACTACAAGAATAATACAAAAACGATTAAAAAAATATAGGTGGTTAATTTCTTGGTCTTAACATTTGATAAAAACATTCGAATTTTCAGTTTTGAACGCTTATAGGTATTTTTAAACCTGCTGACCATCATTTTGCAGGCTCATTAATTTCTTCCCAGTTCTAGTACGTGATGTGCATCAAAGTGTTAAAAACTCGCAACAGTAAACAAAAAAGATTAAAGATAAAGTCAGATTCAGATCACAAAGCAAACACTCTAGCTACTGACAGATGTGGAAAGCAAAGTCTGTTTATCACATGATGTAGTTTTCGTACGTATGCTTTTCATCCTATAGGATTGCATGATGTTGTATCAAAAATCGGATGGATAAAATAGGGGGACGGACGCGATGATTCATTCAGTTTTATAGAAACTAAAGTCTACTCAGTAGGGTGTTGGCATATATTGGATGGAATTTTCCTTCATCTAAAAGCTTGTGTCAATTTAGACAAAGCAATTTCACAATTCTCGATATATCAGGTGTAACAATCAGTTCAAAATTTACATTTTAAAATGAAGCTTTCAATTCTCATTTAAACAATTTGTCTTTTGCAGCTGCAACAGTTTATCCTCATTCTTGTATAAATTATATATACGGAAAACAAGTAGAATCTTTGGTATAATCGAGGATTACACAACCCTATTAAAACCTGAGAATTTATTACAATATTCCTGACTGTCGACGACTGACTTTCGAGGCCGGTACATATAAGCTTGCTCAGCAAATGCTCGATTTTGAAGTAATTATAGACTTATTCAACGAAATGCCGGCGCAAACAGAATTTATTCATATCATTTTTTAATTTTATTTTTATAACCCGGACATCTTTAAGCAGCAATTAAGATATTTCCTGGTGATTATGACGTAGAGAAGTAAATCATATAAGTTTTGCAACATATATCCCGAACGGTCAAACCTTATCAAACTGCATGCAATGAGGAAAATTACCCCTGACAACAGGTAAAACTTACCGTTGTAACTCATTGGCGAATGTTTTTCAGGACAACATAATACGCATTTTAATATTTTTTCTTAGAATTCAGTTTCCCGACACGTAAACATGCGAATCTAGGCCTATAGGGTAAACGCGATCGATCTACACGACTATAGACATCAACTTCACAGGCACTTAAGAGATTATCAACTCACGTTGGACGTCCACGTATAATTCGTGATCTACCTCCACTGTTTAACCACTGAAACTGTGTGATAATCCCGTATTTAGCACCCATCCGTACCGCTCTAGGTCAAGCAGCGCATCTGTTTAAATATGAAGATGAAAACTGCGACGCACCCTGTATAACAAAAATTACGGGGTCTTGTTCGTGTCATCTCAGGATTCACTTTGGCGTGGAAAACTCTCAAAATTGTCTTCAAACGAAAGTATACATAATCTAAGAAAGCTTTTAGAAGATAAATCGGTTAATTGGGATGTTTTATAAACGCAAACGACATTTTCTTTGACTATTAAGCTTGAATATAACGCATTTAAAACGCACGTAGGCAGTGTCGCCATTTCGCGATCAATTATTCCAAGGCAACAAATTTCTCCAATATATCGACCGCCACCCATCTCAAAGGGTTAGTTCACCCCACTACCTCTCATGGATGTCCTTAATTTTTTTTTAAAGTGGTGTGTCCAGAAAGTTTTTTGGAACATGCAAAGGCCGGTTCTAGGAGCCTC
>JAQGAE010002689.1:0-16917 GCA_034696685.1 Julus scandinavius | reverse complement strand
CACCAGCAAGTTTAACAAATAACGAGAAGGGCTATCTGGAACGATTCAAATTTTGGAATTATATTCCCTAGGACTTAGTGGTCAGTTATTAACACGCAAGTGGACGACATTGTCACCAATATGTTGCATTCGTGAGTCAGAAAAATAGAAATTGTTAAGTTTCACATTGAATTCTGTATGTTATTATATGAATAATCACACTACACCTATACCTCGCCATAACGGCCTTTTTAATTATGGCATTTTTTTCCATTTATGGTCCACAACTTCGTTATACGGCCAAAAAAAATGTTTTACTGTTAGCATTTCATGTATCAAAATAATTGATTCGCTATATGGCTTTTCGCTGTTGCTATTTGTGCTATTTGTAATACTTATCTTGGTCATGTAGCTGCCATAATATGTATAATGTTGAAAGCGTATCTCTGAAGCTTTGTAATAGCATTGATTTAAAATAATTAAATGGTAATGATAGTTATTGATTTGAAAATGACGTCATTATAAATATATTGTTATACTTTTCTGGAACCTATTCTGCAAATATCCTTATAAAAATACATTCACCCGGTGAAAAATAACATTGAACCATATATGAAATTATTATGCCCTAAGTATATATGTCCATATACCGTAGATTATTCTAAAAATATTGTCTGAAAACATGTACAGTGCGGTCCTAAATTGCCTTTTCCTAATTTGACATTTTGTTTTAAGTGTTACGGGTCCCAGGTTAGTATTTGGATTTTCGTCAACAAATGGTCGTAGTTAAAATCTAACAGCATCAGTGGGGTGATGAGAGGAATTCTGGTCTACCCTGCATATAACATACTTAAAAAATGGACTACCCATGGGGTTGTTTCAAATATCCTTAAACGTCATTAAAATGCCCATATAAAAATCCTCCACATATTATGTGTTGATCTACCATGGACAACTGGATGACGTCTAGGACCTTCTCCATTCCTCCATCGTCATTTCTCCAGATATGGCTCAATAGGACCCTCTCCAGCCCTCCACCAAATAATAGCGAATCCCTCCATCGTCATTTCTCCAGATATGGCTCGTATTTCCTGCAGAACACTCCCAAGACGTATGAAGATGTCCATATTAGGCCACATGATCCGATAGCTAAAATTCCTCCTCCTATTTTTAGCCCACCAACCGTCCCTCTTTTTTTTTATTCCTTCGTTCCCGTTGCCATCGAGTGGTATAGAGAGGACCCTCTCAAACATTTGCACTCACTTCTTTCTATTTCATCATTGATTTTGTGCGGACGTGTTTGCCCCTCTCTTCACTCCCAATCCTTCTTGGACTTCGCTTTTTCAAAAACAAGTAAGTACAACAACGTCTTATCATCCAGAAATTTCAGTTTTCTTACGCGAGAACAGTGGGTGTTGTGAGAGAGAGATTGGCGGTGGTGCTAAAGGAAGGGTTGGGCCACAAAACTCCTTTTGTGAGGTTTTTTGGCAACAAACGACGAATTAATTCTTGTCCTACTACAGACGACTTTTAATAGCTCCTTGTTAAGGGGGGGTAAAATTGGGAGGGATTGACGATTAATTTTAAATCCGGATCTTAGGCCAAAACCAGGACTGAAAACAACGAGAGTATTTTGGCTAAGAGCCTATATCCTAATTTCGTCTTTCTTATTTCACTTCATATGTTAAAAAACTTAAATTACTTTGACATCGTGACAAACTAATTACTAGTTGATGGGTTTTTTTTATACATTTTGTCCTTGTCGTTGATATTGCTGCAAACTTTCTGAACTTTCTTTTGCATTCATCGGATTATGTGTTCGAAGAGGCCACAACTTTTTTAAGATATTCAACTACACTGAAGACGCGAACAAGTGAAAAATCCAACAACAAAATATACTGAAATTGTAAAATATCATACATTGTGAAATTCAAATTTTACAGAAAACCGAATATATGACTGCTAATCATAGTTTTAAATTTCGAAAATTAAGATATCAGTAAATATTCGAGACATTTTTTAGAAACTGTCCCTTGTGTATTTTATCGCAGGAATACTTTTTAATTAAAATATATCCTTTGGATTATGAAGTATTGTAGAGAATATTGGAGAGTATGTTAAAGATAATATGGGCGAGTATGTTAATGAGAATAATGGAGAGTAAGTTGTAGAGAATAATGGAGAGTAAGTTGTAGAGACTATTGGAGAGTATATCGTAGAGAATATTGGAGAGTATATTGTAGAGAATAATGGAGTCTATCGGAGAGAATACTGGTGAAAATATTGGAGAAAAGACTTGAGAGAATATCGAAGAAAATATTGGAAACAATATTATATTTTTGTCTAGATGAATTTGGTATTACCACAAGATGCTAAAAATCGAAAAATGTGAAAATTCTTAATTTTGTAATTAAGCAGCTCTCAGCGCCATCTGCAACCAATACACTCTTATTTGTAAACAACTAAGCTTATCGTTGCTGAGAAAATACCCTCCATGATACGAAGATAAAAAAACACACACACACGGAAATAGTGATATTTTAATCTTTCGTTATTTTGTCGTGTTTTTGGTGGCTTCCTGAGGACGGTACATTGGGTAAACTTTGTCTCTCGACTGTGGCGCCTCCAATGGTTATGATCCCACTACGGGGACACATACCAGAATCATACTCACACCGTCAAATGTGAAAACTGAAATCAAAATTAATGCATAAATTACAAGTTATTACAGCATTCTTAAGCCTCTTAAGCCTCCTTAATCTCAGAATGCAATTGTAACTCCAGCCGGAAACGCCCATTTCGGCGGAAGTACGTGTGCGCATGCGCGTGCAACTTTCTTCTCGCGTGAAAGAGGCTATTATTTCATTTTTGGAGGCTTTTTCGGTGGCATTTGAAGGCTTAAATGGCGTACAAATACTATACTATGCCTGTCATATTTCTATAAATTTCAATTAGATCAACTATTTTAAGGTGCCTATTACTATAAAAGATTTCTTATAAATGTCATAAATTCTTTAAAAAAAATTTCAGTTTTGTTTAAGACATTTTACAACTTCAAAAGTGCCACTATATAAAAACTGGATTATTTGGGCTACAAAACTATAACATAAGTTAACACAAAAACTATCCGACTTATCAAACTTATCAAAAAACTACTTTATTATAAATTTAGTTTCTAAAAATAGTTTCTGAAATTAAATCTATTCAAAATAAAATATATTCAAAACTAAATTTCTTTTAAAACTTAATTTCATTAATAAATAATAAATTCAAAACATAATTTCAATAAAACAAAATTAAGAAAAGATATTCCCATATTAAATTTCTGAATAACAATTCAAACATTACATAATTTCAAATATATAATTTACGTCCATTAAATTCCAGTTATAAGAAATTTCTAGTTTTAGAACACCTGAGTGTTAATTAGTAACCCAAATAACCAAACTTTTTTATACTGACCACAAGTCATTGCCTCCGGGATCATGAGTTGACCGAAGTTGATTAACTAAAACCGGTTAACAAGATGATCTAACAAGAGACTAAATGGAAATTTGCTCCAGAGTGTCGTCCTTTATATAAAGATTTGGATGGTGTCGACTTCCGGTTCAAACTAATTGAACGTCGCAGGTTGGAAAAAGAAACAAAAACAACAGCGGGGGGAAGAGTACAATTAATGAGTAGTGACAGCAGAACAACTCTCAAGGTGACTCCCATGTCATTTAAATGAATGATTAGGATGGCTGATGTTGATGAAATTTGTGATGATGATGATGATGATGATGATGATGATGATGTTCCTTCCGGTCTCATTTTTAAGCGAAACCTCCAACTAATTGGCCGCTTTTAGTCTTACTGAAGGAAAAACTTATTTTAGTTCACTGAAAATCTATTCCGAGTTGCTTCTTCAGCATCTAGTTTCTGAACTCTGAAATAGCACGATTTAAAGACGAATGCACAATATATCTGGAATATCTGGATGTTTGCCACAGAGACAAAAGCCAAATAATAGGAATTTTAGAGCACAAAAAATACGAATTCTTGAAATTACGTCTTAGACTCATGAAAAACTTAAGTTTGTTTACTTGTCTGGGAGTTTTAAGTTTTTTATTCAGGCCAAAACTGGAGGAATCTTTATTAACAAATATGCAATCTTGAAATACATTGTTATGTTGAATAATCCGATAATCCCGAATTGAGATCGCGATAATCAGAAGCTTCATGATACATATAAGAACAGGTCAACTATTATGTATACATATTACTCGGTGTAAAGCGATATGTGCTGCCACCTATAATCTGTAATGGTGTAGCACAATGCAAAATCCAAAAGACAAGTAATAGAAATTTTAGAGCACAAAAAATACAAAATTCCTAAAATTACGTCTTGGATTCATGAAAAACTTAAGCTTGTTTACTTATTGGAGACTAAGAGAAAAAGTTGTTATTCAGTTCAAAAACTGGGGGAGTTTTTATTAATAAGTATGTATTGTATATATATATATATATATATATAATCCCAGATTATTGTAATCTGGGATTAATTGAAGAAATAGTTGTAAATTAAATCCACAAAAAAATGTGATATACAGTAGGATACATTATATTTTGTATCTATACAAGGAAGTTTCATGATACACATGTAAGATCAGGTCAAATGTTATTTATAAATACTTCGACTTGTGCTGCCACCTATATCAGTACTGGTGCGAGAATATAAGTACAAATTTCATGGTTTTTTATATCTCTTTGCAAATTCTCATGTGTTTAATAACAGGATTTATGATCAGTTCGATTTTAAATTTATAAACCCCAACAAGTGTACGTTTAATCATAGCTTAATTCACGTCAGTATTTAATTGAGGTTTTTTTGACGATTAAATTCGATATAAATTGTACACAACTTTAGTTAGTCATTGATAAGTTTTACATTAAGTAAAGACTATCTAGATGTAGTACTAAGAAATTAAAATTTGTATTTGTGGCGTCACAGTCACGTGCGTTTTTATGAAGATGCACGTGCTGTTCTTAAATATCGTGCACGTGCTGTTCTTAAATCTCGTGCACGTGCTGTTCTTAAATCTCGTGCACGTGTTGTTCTTAATCTCGTGCTTTTAGGAATTCCATTGTTCTTTGTTTTGGAATTATTAAAAATAGGAATTCAGTTGAGTTCAGCTTCTCTTCACTTCTTGATGTTAAAATAAATAGTTCACATCTAACTTATTGTTGAAATACAGTTTATTTGGAAGTTATAACAACATCCAAATATTCATGAAGAGTTTATTATAGGAGTATATTAGGAATGACGTTTTAATTGTGTCGCAAAAATGGAAAATGTTAGAAAAATAGGGCATGTAGAAAAACGTCAAAATGTTGTTAGTTTTATGTCAAGTACAATCTTGATAGTCTTACAAATATTTCAGGAAAACATAACTAACTAAAAAAGGTATTTGTCTTATTTTATTTGTAAACTCAACTGTTTACCTTCCTTTAAATTTTAAATTTAATATGATTTAATCAGAACCTAATTACGACTTTATTAATTTCAGATATCAACAGTTTTTCCCATAAATTCAAATAAACATGTCCGACGACGATTTGCGCAGGTAAGAAACTTATTTATATTAAGCGATTTCGTAAGTTGGGTTAGATGATTATTTAATAAGAAAAATAAACTAAAACCAAACTCAAAATCAATTAAATATAGCCATACTTTTTTTTATGAGCCATATTTGATTTTTATACTGGTTACAAAATCGTAAATATCCATTATAAGATTCGCTAACCCCACTTACGAATACGTAGACTTAAATATGACAGGTTGCACCAACCTCCCATTAGTATAATCTGAGATTAGAACGTACTAACGACGATTCTAATATTCAATTATGCTAATTTGAGTTTAGTACATCCTGTCCCAAAAGCGTGATTTTCGTTTGAAAACGATATGTGAAAAGCGAGGCGGGCGTGGCAGGTATAAAAATGAAATCTTAAGTTTAACTTAAGTTTTTGGTGACGTTGTATAAGGCGTAGAAAGTCATGGGCCAGATATAGTCTTCCCTAAGGTACAATTCGAAAAAGGGGATCCCGAAATGAAACCTGGATTGTGGCATTTTTGAAGGAGGGAACCAAAACGAGGCTTTCGACTTGGGTGGAGTTGCTTTTGCGCACTTTCAATTTCGTGTTTGGGAGGAGAAATTTTTGGGTGAAATTTGTCCTGTGTTGTGGGCTAGTGGAAATCCACATCCCGGGGACAACAACAGCATCCACTCGAGTCCAAGACTACACTCCACTACCTTCTTTTCTCGGTTTGCCAACCTACTTCAACTGCGAAAATGTCTGAGGTAAGGACCAAATGTAGACAAAATATATCAGTTTTAGAGAAATATATGTATGATAAGGTCCACAAAAAATAGGGACAAAACTAGGCTTATTTGCTCATTTTCAATCTAACTTTTATCCAAAAATTGAAATTTATAACGAATGTTCAAAGTTCAATATGTTTCAAGTCTTAATAATTTATTTTAAAAAATGGCGATACTTCCGTCATGTGCCTCATGTAAAACTAATTAATCTGTTCAAATTTTGTATACAAGTTAAATGTTTAGAAATTTTGGTATTCACGTTACATGCTTCCAAGTTTTGCATAGAATTTAAAAGTGTTTCCAAATTTGTAAACAAGTTGAATATGTTTCAAAATTGTGTATACAAGTTAAATATGTTTCTAAATTTTGTATATAAGTAAAGTGTTTCCAAATTTGTTTACAAGTTAAATATGTTTCCAAATTTGTTTACAAGTTAAATATGTTTCCAGATTTTGGTATACAAGTAAAATATTGTTTCCAAATTTGTCAAACTATAAAATTGTCACAAAATGTTTGATTTTTATTAACTTTAATTTCATTAAGTGGAAAAAGAGTCTTAGCAATAATTATAGCTGTTACTTAAGCCTATAATGAAGGTATAAATTACACTTACGCTTTGAATTAGATATATAGTCAAGACCTATAAATTTTGAGAAATTTTGATATAAAATAACTTAAGTCAAACTTGCAATCTGCTAGAATCCATTATAGTTATATGAAAAATCAGTATTTTAAGTTAGCATTTTTTTAAAAATTTCTGGACGATATGGAACAAATATGAGTCCTAAATTACCAAATAATAATAAACAATAAATAGACAATGTCTTGACATTGTAGACATTGTTTTAAAAAAATTTACGTCTTGGTTAATCCCTAAAAAATAGTTAATCTTGGTGAAAATAATCCTTATCATTCTCGCATATTTTAATGAACTTTTCATGAAAACATTACAAATACGAAACATTTGTAATGTTTTCTATATGATTTAGTGTCTCAAGTTAAATCTTTCAAGCTATCATAAACTTGACATGTCAAGTCCTGTATTTATTTTAACACAATTTAACATATATTTAACACAAAATTAAATACCAAATTTAACGCCAAAATATGTAACATTTCTAAAGTTTATCCAATTCTCAAACCAAAATTTACCAAATATGAAGACAATTTTAAGATCTATTAAGATGATATAACAATATTATATCACTCAAGTTACGATCTTAGCTAAGTAAGGATCACTACTATCTTTAGTAAGAAAAATATAGTAATTCAGGTCACTCTACCCACATAAGGTATCTTAAATGACTTTAAAACTGTCAAATGATCCAACTTTTGTGGAGATGCTGAGTAGAAAATTTCATTGTTTGGCAAATGCGTCCATCCCTATTTTCACCATCGCAAGATTCGTTTCTTAGCTGAAAATATTTCGAATAATAAAAGTGTGTTGGCCCACTTCCTTCTTGCGCTGACGTCACGTGTGACATTAATAGCCTCACTTTCGGTTTGTATCGTAAACAAGGATCTCAGTTTTCCCTGGGTTTTTTTCCGTCTGTTTCTGGATAATATGGCAACCTCCATTTTTGGCAATGGTGGGGAGACCCAGTTCAAAAAAAAAAAAAATGTTAGCAACTCCTGTGATGCAAGGAAAAGTAACAACGTCAGGGAATTCCGTCCTATATTTTAGGAGTGGGGAAAAAACGGGGATGTCGGTTAAATATACTTCGAGCCACGCTTTTCACATTACGTCCAGACGAAAATTCACCGAAATAATTACAGAAACTTAAAACCAGTTCGTGAAGTTTGCTAAGATTGCCTTAAACCTGGAAAAAAAGTTTTTTTTTATTAAGTTTATCAAAAATTTTATAATTAATTTTAAAGGATTTTTATGCAGTTTAACATTGTTTGATTCATGTCTGTATTCATTGAAATTCATTGTTTTATGCATCTAACAACAATTTAAACATTATTAATTCTTGACAGATTCTGAGGTTTACAACATTATAAATAACTTATTAATCAGTTATTATAATTTTTAATTATTATAGTTTTTGTGTGGTTAATTTGCTTTTAATAATTATAGTGATTTTAGACTTCAATATACAATATTAAAAATGTTAAAAATATGCACCATTTTTATCACGACTTTTTAAAATCATAACTACATATTACTCAAATTAAATTCAAAGTAAACTATAATTTCTTTATACAGGTTAAAAATGTAAAATATTCGTAATTTCAATCTTATATGTTTAAGTTATTTATGCATATGTATTATCAAAATGTCTAAAATTACTATAATTATTAAAAGCAAATTAACCAGAAAACTATAATAATTATAAATCATATTTTCTGATTAATAAGTTATTTTTAAAGTTGAAAACCACAGAATCTGTCAAGAATTAATGAATAAATTTACTAGAAAACTCTATAATAATTATAAATTATAATAACTGATTAATTATCAGTTTTCAATTTAAAAACACCGAAACCTGTCAAGAATTAATGTATAAATTTTAAATTGAAGGAATTTTCAAATTTTCACTTTGTGTATTTTTGTCATTACTAAAAATGTACTTTTAAAACCACTAAAATTCATATCAAGCTTTCGTGTAAAAATGAAAACATTAAAGAATTTTTTAAAAATTCAACCTCGAAGTGAAAGTTTCCAGATGCAAATTTTTAAAAGTATTCTTTTTAAAATCATTAGTAAAAAGTAAATCTTTGTAATTTACTGATAAAACACATTTCAAACGCATCTACTGCAAATAAAAGTTTCTGTAATTATTTACATTACCTTTAAAATACATGAATTGGCCGCTTGACCACATTGTTTGTCCCGTTTATTAATTATATAAACAGCGAAGAAGAGGAGTCTGAGGAGGAAGACGAACCCCCAAAGGTACAATCTTGATCTGACCGGGTGAAGATTCCAGAAAATGCAACCTTTTAAGTTGCAAAACTAAGAAACACTAGGGATCAGACAACTATATATTCAAAGGAAATCTGGCTCTTAACTATATCAATATTTTAAATCAACATTATCACTACAAACAAATTTAAAAATCAAAAATTTAAACAAAAATTCAGTTTTGAGAATATGTTGTCTGACCTCTCGATTGTTTCATCCCCTATATTCATTAAAATACATGCGAGAATGATAAACATGGTTAACTTGATAACCTTTGACCTTAATTACAGCCTGCAGCTCCAGCTAAGAAAGCAGAGGCAAGTCTGACATACGTTAAGTACAGATAAAGTTACTTTTCAATAGCTATTTTATGTTTCAACTATGCACCAGGTACATGTTTATAACGTGGAAAAAGTTGAGTGCAAATTAAATTTTACACTAAACAGGGATTGGTGCAACACGTCTTAACAATTGTTTTCAATCCCCTTGAAAATACGAAAGGAGGCAAACCCTGAATGACTAGATGTTATCAGTGATTGCCAACCTACAAGGGACTATTTTTATATTTAATAATATTTTCGATAATTATACCCCCATAATGGCAAATTAGTACTATTTTTTGATGGTATATCATTAATTAAGAACTTATTTTTCTACAAACTTTATTTTATTAATAATATTTTGAATATTATGTGCCCCTTTGTAATATGAAAGTGGGCAAACGCTGAGTGACTCAATGCTAGCGGCGGTTGCCAACCTACAAGGAGCACTTTTTTAATTTTTCTAATATTTATCTAATTTCTCTCAATCAAAATTTTGAAATTAAACTTTACTTCATTAGATTTAATTAAATACTAATTCCGGTTTTAATTAATTTCAGAGCGATGCAGAGCGTAGAAAGCGTGAGGCGGAAGAGGCACGTAAGCGTGTGGAAGAAGTATGTGATGTTTTCCCAATTCCTACTAACAAATTCCGATTAAAAAAGGCAGGAAAATATGATTTAATCTTTAGTAAAATTAAATGAAAAACAATTTTTTTTAAACATCGACACTATCTCAAAAAAATACATTCAGTTAGAAAAAATTCAATGTTTTTATCATTCATTTGTAAATCACTTTCATGATCAGAAAATACAATCACAAAATATTTTTAATCATATATAAGTTATCATCAATTTATTTAAATTAAAATTTTAAAAATATTCGTATTTTCCTGCCTTCCTCGTTTATAATTAGCGGGGATATTACATTCTCAGAATGGTTATTTAGTCTGTAAAATATAAAAATATACAAAATACTACAAATTTCCATTCTGAGTTGGGATATTTCTGGGTAGTGCCCTCAATTCTACCTCATGATTTTTCCTTGTTTTTCGTTTATTTCTTGTTTTATTTTAATTATTATTACTATTATTACTATTATTATTTTCGTTATTCTTACTATTTTTATTTTCATTATTATCATTATCTTGCAATAACTATTATTCTTATTATTATTTCATAATATTATGGCTGAATTTGGCAACGATTAACCCCAGAGAGTAATATTAAATCAGACCATGCATCCCATGAATTAAATTAATATTTTCAAAGTATTTTATTTTTAATATAAGACCAGATTGAATCTCAATTTTAGAAAAGGCAATTTATGACGAAAGAACGGTAAGTTCGTTCATTTTCCGTCTGTGTCTCCTGTGACCCATTGTTTGACCATCGTCCATTGTCCTAGAATTCGAATAGTTAGTACGTACTTAGTGCTCACTTAGTGTTGGTGAACACTGCGATGATAGTAAATTGGACATCAGAAAGTACTTTAATGATGATCCAATTTTAATTAATCACAAAACTACATCAAAACTAAGTAAACACTAAGTATGTGATATTAAATAGTTAAGTAAACCACAAAAGTAGCCCCATATCCATTTCGAAGCCTAACTAACCAATTAATTTTTGTTTTGCCTTTGTTTTAGCTTGTCTTTGTTTTATTTTTATTTCAATATTTTGTTTTTGTTATCCATTTTTGTTATTTTATTTGTTATAATTTTAAGCTTGTTTTATATTTTATTTCACGAATTTTATAGCAATTATTATTTTTTCTAATCTATTTTATTTTATGGCCTTGGCTTTTATTATAATTTATAAATGAAATCATGATGACATTAAACTAACATAAAATGTTATTATTTTATTTATGCTGCATTCCGCTAAAACAAACAAAAAACTAAAATGCGCTTATTTTTAATTATTAATTGCATATCGTTTAATTATGCTTATATTATTTTAATTTCGATTATATTATTTGATGTTGATAAGGCACTACCCAAATCGATGATGAAAACCTAATCATATACTTTCATTGCAGCGATTATAATATATCAAAGTTTTCAAATATTTTCAATTTGGATCAATTATAAATCTGAGTGAAAAATTAGTCAAAATTTCCAAAGTTTTAAAATTTTAAAAATCCTCATCTTATAATAATTTTATATTAATTCGTGATTATGATACAACAACAGGAAGAACGCCGCAAGAAGGAAGAAAAGGAAAGAAAGAAGGCTGAAGTGAGGAAGAGGTTGGAGGAGGCTGCCAAATCCAAAAAGGCCAAGAAGGGGTTCATGACCCCTGAGCGCAAGAAGAAGCTTAGGGTGAGTAAAGTATACACTTAACACGTACTTAACTTAGTAGTGATGTGCTCAGACACATTTTCTCAGACAGACGTTCTCAGACAAAGATTCTAACAAATTTTCTCAGACAAAGATTCTAACAAATTTTCTCAGACAAACGTTCTCAGAGAAATCTTCACAGACATGTTCTAAGACAAAGTTTCTCAGAGAAATGTTCTCAAGAGAAATCTTCACAGACAAATTTTCTCAGACAAATGTTCCCAGACAAATGTTCTCAGAGAAATCTTCACAGACAAATGTTCTCAGACATATGTTCTAAGACAAAGTTTCTCAGGCAAATTTTATCAGAGAAATGTTCTCAAGAGAAATCTTCACAGACAAATGTTCTCAAGAAAAACGTTCTCAGACAAATTTTCTCAGACAAATGTTCCCAGACAAATGTTCTCAGAGAAATCTTCACAGACAAATGTTCTCAGACAAATGTTCACAGACAAATTTTCTCAGACAAATGTTCTCAGACAAATGTTCCCAGACAAATGTTCTCAGAGAAATCTTTACAGACAAATGTTCTAAGACAAAGTTTCTTAGACAAATTTTCTCGGAGAAATGTTCTCAGACAAATTTTATCAGACAAACGTTCTCAGAGAAAGTTTCCCAGACTTAGTAGCGATCAACAGGGAAATGAAATTTATTTTTGTCGATAAACAGAATTTACACGAGTGAATTGTTGTAAGAATCACGATTGTTAATTGGATTTTATTTTTACGAAAAAAATCAGTTACTGCTGAGAAAGAAAGCCGCCGATGAACTGAAGAAAGAACAAGAAAGAAAAGCAGGGGAGCGTCGCAGAATAATTAATGAACGATGTGGAAATCCAAAAATGATCGATGGCGCCAACGAAGGTAAACAAAATTATTAACTCTTAATTAAAACAATTATTTCACCAATATTTACAGTTTGGAAAATTATAAAACTAGTGGTGAAGGACAAGATTATTACATCTTATTATTTGGCTAAGGGGCCATTTAAAAAGGACGTCCTCAAGAGGGGTCTAGGGGCTTTGCTGGAATGTGGACAGGGGGAAGGGGAGGGGGTAAAGCCATTATGGACGTCCACTAATGATGGTGTTTTTCACTTTTTGGATTTTCTGTTTGAGTTTTAAAGGTCTGTGAAAAGGGAAATGGACATCCCCAGTCCCGAATGTACTTGGAGTTTTTAAACTTCAGGGAGAGTCGGGAATTATAGCCTAAATTTGTGTTAAACGCAAATTTTAAGCTGGAATTTTCCTTCGAGGTCGTGTCTATGAGGGAGGGGGGAAGTTTGGACTAAAATGGACACCGTATGGACAGAGGGTTTGGGGAGGTCAATTTTTTTAAGGAATTTCCAGGACGTCCTTTTTGAATGGCCCCTTACAGAAAAGACCATTAACTGGTTAATTTTGTTTCAAAACACCATCAGTTTCATATTATTTTGTAATTAGCAAAATAATCAAAAACTGCTTATTTTTAAGCAAAAATTGCTAGAAATATTAATTATTTCTTACTTGATCAGATGATTAAGGAATCTCCCATGTTACATAGCTGTTATAATTTTCCAAACAAAAGTATTCACATTTAATAAGTTTGATTATCCCCCCGATTGTTTTTTTCTTGTTTCGTTTTGTTTTTATTATTATTTATTACAAATTGATTCGGAAGAAATTTCCATAAAATATGCGACTTCCTTCCCAAAGCCCCCCAAAATCTCAGATATGCAACCCAAGGTGGATTTTCCCAAAATATTTAGTTAAATAGGGCAATTACCCAAATTTTTTTTTAAAAAACTTCCTCAAAACCAAAATATTGACATTAGCCGTGGTCACTGAACGGATTTCAACCTAGCTGAAATCAGTTTTCAAAAATGTTTAAATCTATAAAGTGACCACAACTAGTGTATCCTCAACGTACAGTTTGAAGTAAATATTTTTTCACACTTTTTTTTTGGTAGCGAGACGCCAAATATTTTAATATACAATTTTAAGATTTTTTTAACACAAATCGGATCTATTTTTATGATAACAAAGATCAATATTTCATAATTTGACAACGAAGGTAATTTTATCAAAGCTAAAACCCCTCCAAACGTTCAAAATCCGACTCAGGCCTCACAAGTTGCCATTCGGATCGCATACGTTAACATTGCGCATCCATGTTAAAAAAGTGAAGCCAAAATTGAAAAAATTTCCTACGATGTCAAATATCATACGAAACATTTTTTTTACAACATTTTCGGGTTATTTTTTATTATTTTTTTTATTTCTACTATTTTTTTACTCTTCCCAACTTCCATTTTTCATCATTTTTTTGATAATTTTGCTGTTTTCACGAGGATTAACCATATATTTTTCTGCGGACCAACCACCACCACCCCTATTCCACTGTATTGCCCAATTTAGCCACCGTCATTACCGTGCTGAGGGAATATCACGCCCGAATTAATAAGATCGAGGACGCTAAATACGACTTGGAATTTAACGTTAGACAAAAAGACTACGAGGTTAGTTGGAAGAAAACTACGGACAAAATAACCGGATGATGAAAAAAACGAAAAAGTTTTTTTTTACCGGCTTTTGTGGGCCATGTTGCGTTTTACCTTAAAACCCTTTTTTTTCTAAGCATCATTTTCTGCAACCGTGTTACCAGTGTTACAACTTTCCTATCACCCCTGCTTTTTTCTTCTTTTCCTCTATTTTTTGTGAATTTTATGCATTTCGTGATAATTTCCATTTTGCTTCACCCTTCATTTTTTTTTGTTTTTGCTTCTATCAATTTTTTTTCTCCTATTTTTTACCTTATTTTTACCTTTTTTTCGCCCTCATCCTCCGTTATTTCTAATGAACAAGTTTCTCGTACAGAACTAGAAAAAGCTTCGACTGCATTGTTTTGTAGGTTTTTGTTTTTTTGTGTGCTTATGAAGCTAGGATCCCTATTTTTCCCATTTGTCTACTCGGTGACGGCCATCTTGGATTTTTTTGCATTTTCATAAAAATCCCAGAAATATCCACCCAAACACACCCTAGAATGATTTCAAACCTTCGTTTCCATTGTCTAACTTTGCCCTATGACCCTATCAAAATCAACGTCCTATTATCGGGACGGCCATCTTGAAAACAAAAATATTTTTTTTTTGCGATACAGACATATATTTTCTACATCATCATCGAGTAAATTGTTAATATTTTATACTATAAATAATTATTATTTTTAAAATTTATAACAGTAAGCCCTATATATCCAGTGAAAGTGAATTTACCACATGATGGACCGACGGCCATCTTGAATTTCTTCCGTATTGCTTAACTGTACCCGGGTGAAATTGGTATTTATGGACATTTATGGACTTGTACTTTCCAACTGTATGCATATGAATCCAAATGTGCCCTTGGCTGGAAATGTACTTAAGGCATAAATGTCCATACAAGACCCATGTTTTTTTCCACCCGTGCATTCCGTATATATCCGTTTCTCACTTGACATCCGTTCCCAGTTTCAATCCTCCTGAATATGTGTATGATTGTTCCCATTCCATATACAAATCCAAACTCCCACAGTATGGTCTTGATGCATTAGACGATGTACGGAAGTTCCGTAATGTTTCGTGTTGCTTTCTGGCCATAGATGGCGCTGCTTGTTGCGGGACTCCCAGCAATCGTATCTTTGCTTTTATAGCATTTAGCATATTATATCTACACATTTCAAATGGTAACCTTGTTGGACTGTACATGCACATGTATAGGTAGCCGAAAGGCTCACAATTAGTTTAAAATGGAACGTTGACCGCTGTAAACTTGGACCGCAGCGTTGGATCTGTTCATCCGACAGACTTATCGCTTACGCTAACATTCTGGCACAGTTGAATCAAGGACCCATATTGCTCCAGCCCCTGCGGATATCAGATAAAGCAATTTTTTTTTCTCAGCGAATTTTCCACTTCTATGAAAAAAAAAATGGATGACGGCCATCTTGTCAAAACAAAAACTTCAGATACTATCCACCGAGAAAAAAATGTACTTCATCTGACATCAGCGGTACTGGTTCTTCATGAACTCTTGGTCCATCCTTGCCAGAATCCTGGTTAAGGTGGTATGTCTCCACCACCGCAAGTATCTGTGTTTTTTACCGGCAACGCTCCATGGTAGACCGATACTTTGAGCATCGCATGTTTGAGTATTGCGGATCAAACATGACTGCCAACTGAAATTAGTAGATAGAATTTGTGTCGCTCAAAATTTGTGGATCAAGCCCATACCCTACCCTCCTCCACTTGTCGCACACCCCGAGATTTCATCCTTTTTAACCGTGTTCCCCCGCAGCTACCGTGCAAGCCGTTATCAGAGAATATTACGCACGTATCAACAAATTAGAAGATGCCAAATATGATTTGGAGTGTTTCGTTAGGCAAAAGGATTTCGAGGTAATATTGCAACCCGCAACCAAAAAAGTCATATAGCCAATGGTCAGTCGCTAGATTAATGTGTCCCACTCATCCAACCCAACTCTCTCTTATTCACCACCCAAACCACCCAACCTCACTCTCATTGTGCAACTACCAAAAAAAAAAAACGCAGTGATCTTTTAACTACCTACGAAAACAGCAGCAAAACACAAATATGCGCCGCCAAAAACTAACGTCTGCTTCAAAAATAACCATTATTTCGTTTTTCTTTCACAGATGTTGGACCTTGGAACACCATATATGGCGTGCCATATTTGCTATTTATTACATATTTATAATTTTAAGCAGAATATTTAGTATATGATGGACCAAAACAATTTTAAGCAATCTCACGATATCATTGCAGTTAATGTGGTTATCGGAACATGTCTACGCGTAATAACTATACTCGGGTAGAAAATTATATGTGGCACATGTATGGGAAATGCAATATATGGGCATAAGTACAAATATAAGAGCATATATAATATGTTGTTTTTGTGTGGTTATGGAGCTAGGATCCCTATTTTTCCAATTTGTCTGCTCGGTGACGGCCATCTTGGATTTTTG
>JAQGAE010002688.1:0-16918 GCA_034696685.1 Julus scandinavius | reverse complement strand
GTCGGGCGACCTGAGTCGCTCGTAGTCGCTCGTTGTCGCCGTCGCGCGAAGTCGCTGCCAGTGTAGAGTCAGCCTAAATCTTAAAAATTTCGTCCATGCAGAACTCATTCCACACTATAAAAATAACAAATTTGTATTTAGCGTACTGTATATACCAGCGGGTGTCACTAGGCCCTCATTAACATCATGGTGTTAATTTTGAAGGCCTTTATTAACTGCAGTTAATAAATCTAGGCTCGTCGACAAATTGGAAATTTACGATCATGGCTAGCTGTACAGATCGGAAAATCATATTAACGATACGTGTAATTACATTATTGAAATTCGAATTAAAAAGCCAAATAACCCTGTGTTTCGGGCGGGACCTTTCGACTTAAGTATCATTATTCCCGTTATCAGATAATCTCATCTATAAGAGAGGAAGAAAAAAAGAATCCAACCCCAAAATGGCCGACGTTGGGGGCATTTCGAACACGATAAGGTGGGTCTGAAGTGGCCGGAGGAGAGAATAATAATTAAGTAGCTCATTTTTAGGATAAACTCATAACTTAGAACAATACCACCACCACCCTCCCCCGTATATTAGCATTTTAGTAGAAGACGGTGAGATAGATATGACCCAGCCGAAAAAACTTAAGTTAATGCACACATTCAAAACAGTTGCTTTTTTTCTGAATGGAGTTGAGAGGAGTGGGCGTAAAAATGCGAGTGGAATTTTAGTTTTAAAAACCAAGCTGGACGTGCAAAAATCAGGTTTTCTAAAAAGGTTCTATGTGGAAGCGTTTCAACTTGGTGATTTACAATGACAAATAACAAGGCTGGGGTAGCTTTAATTACACGGGGTCTGACAGAATCGAAGATTATGGCGGCCATTTTGTAATTTATCTCATCAACCCATGGTAAGACCATGATAAGACTATCGGATATGAAATACAATGAACATACATATATTAGCATGCTGCAAACCGTCATTACAGCCAAAGTTCTATACAATGTCTAGAGCTGACTGCAGGCGGCCATCATTTAGATGATTTCGTATATTACAAGCTCGTTATATGATGTCCTTATACCGCATATGTAGTAAGGGGTACCGCATATGCAAATTAAAAAGGGTGAGGCCGAATTTGTATCTTTTAAGGAGGGAGGTTGGACTGGTATTATAGGGTATCCAAACTTCAATGTGTCACACAAATAAAGTTGTTAAATGTAATATTATTTGTATTATTAATATTACCCTAGGTGCTTTTTTGATGTTCTGACAGGGTAGCACAACCCCTTTCAACTTAGGAATTTTGGAGTAACAATCTATACTTTGTAGTGGTAAAATATGACTTTTCTGCACCACTTGGATGCCACAGTGTTAATTAGAAAGTTCTATAAGATATTTATAGATTTTTAAAATATCTACGAAATTAATTTACGAAAGCTCACGAAGTTCACGAAGTTTTAGCAAGTATTCTTATAGTTGTAAGCTCACAGTTGCATATTCTATACCATGCCTTGCGTGAATCATCAAATTTATAATCATGCACACTTCTCGTGAAATCCACTTAATAATAAATGTTTTTAAGTTTCAATGATTAATTTAATTTACGCACAACTGTGTTACTTAGAAAACCCTTAAACACATCCTTTCTGTTTAAGATGCGTGACGTGAGATTCATTAAAAATGACCACTTTTACGTTGCTAAATATTCAGATCATAATTGAAACTGCAACTCACAATTCAGAGAAACACAGTCCTTAAATACATTAAAATCCTTCTTAAAATGTTATTATTGTAACCATGGCAGAAACCTACCCTTTAAATATTATTTCTTTGAAACCCTGGTGCAATAATGCAGAGTAGGAATTATTTGAATTTCAAAGGAAAGCGAATTAAAATAAAATATGGAATTTATTTTAATCAAAATTAATATTTTATAGCTTTTATATCATAGGTTTATAAGGCATTATACAGCATGTATTTTTTAAAAATGAACGAAAATTTCCTGTCACTATAGGGATGTGATATTGGGTCCCTTAAGAGGGATTGAAACCCTATCCTTTTCAATGGGTAAATTTGCAACGACACTCACAGCCAAAGAAAAAGAGATTAAATAAAAATAAAAATTGTTTAAAATAGCTTAATGAATCAGCAAGGTCATTCGCTTGTCGTTTTTCACTTTAAAATAGTAGATTTTTAAAAATTAATAAACAAGTTTGAAAAATGTCATGCTGCCAACAGGTAGCAGCATGAGATAGGCAAGTTGTGAGTGCAAAAATTCAAATAATAATTTAAATTTAAAAAAATCTACTATTTTAAAGTTAAAAACGACAAGCGAATGACCTTGATGATTTATCAAGCTAATTTAAACAATTTTTATTTTTACTTAATCTCTTTTTGTTTGAAAGTGGGTGTCGTTGCAAATTTACCCATTGAAAAGGCTAGAGTTTCAATCCCCCTTAACAAGGATCACGATTTTTGGTGGGTTTCACCACGGCCAATTACTTAATTGACAGTTACATTTTTATCGATGAGTGTTCAAAAATCTACATTTTTTGGGAAACATGCAGTTGATTAATCCCTAAAAACTCCAGGATTCATTCGATATAAACCAACAACATTGGTTATAGGTTCCGTATTTAATACGTTAAATTATGATAAAAATTCTATTTGCCATAAATTACAGACATGTTTAGTTTTAGTGTCAATTTGTTTTTACTTTAATTTTGCGAAATAGAAACTGATATGCAATGTGCATGGAAAGGGGAAAGGTTGCTTTAACTGCCATGCAAAACTAGGAGGGAGGGAGGATGAAAGGATAGCAGAGGTCGATGAATTATTGTAATTCTTGGCTCTCGAAGTAGAAATTACAAAAAGAAAACATTTAGCATAAAATTTATTAGAGAAGGTGGTTTCCCAGATTTTATCAAGGTTTTGTTTTGCTGGTGTTGGCAATGCATCACACATTTATACCTGCTTGAAGTCATAGAGCATCGCAGGGTAGTTTCTGCAGTTTGCCCAAAAAGAATATCATTAAAATATATTAGGTCGAAAAACTTTCGCAAAATTTTATATCGCATCTGCAGTCAAGATAACTGCAGCTAAGAAAAAATAGCGTATGATCCAGCGCACGCGCAGAAGTGAGACCTCAATTTACAAAACAAAATATGGCTGAGAAAGTGTTATTATATTGCATTAAATAAAATAATAAATGTATAATGTGGGTCATGAGAACGCAATCTGAAGACTGTTTCTTTTTTGTAACAACAACAGCAAAAGCAATGAAACTGTTACTTATGACCGGGACATGCAAAACCAACACGTGTAGAAGCCTAACAAATTCAAATAATTATCGAGAAAAAGGCGTGAAATTCATTTGATCGGTATTAAGTTTCGGAAGGAGGACATTTGATGGTTTCGTATTAGTCGAACATCGAATAAGAACAATTGGTATATATATTTCTAAAAAGCGGTGTCATAATCATTAACCCGGAACCACGAAGAACAAGGCCACAAACTGAAACCTATTCTAACTTAACCTAATTCGACATCCATGATCACTCAAATTAAGATCCATATTCTTCCTTCAAGATAAAGACAAAATGATAGAACTAAGCATAGTATATGTGTTATTTTTCAAATATATATGTATATATATAGTCTATGCCATTACTGGTCAGTTAATAATAAGGAAATCGCATGGGGACAACACGTATATATAGATTTCTTCTATACAGTGTATTACACTAATGACAGTTACATAAACAGTGTATCTGCATATGGCAAACTATTATAGAGAGTGGTCAACTTACGATAAAAAGTAAATATTTAAAATAACAATTGGAATGCTTAACGTTAAAACTGTAAACAGACAATTAAGTACAGTGATGTACATACATGTAAGGCAGGATTCTATTTGTCAAATAAAATAATGTTACATAAACAAATACGGTAGGGATTCCAATAAAAAACATTTGTGTTAATTGTTCCCAATATAACTCGTCTAGCCTGTTTCATAACTAAATTCATGGATTTTGGAAAATACGAATTTGATAATCTTAATATTTCATACTGAAATCAATTTAATTTAATGCGTAATTATTCCCATTTCCCCCCAGAAATATTTGTGTGTTTACAATGAAGGTTGTGGAATTTAGTCCAGTAATTGCAATTGCTATATAAAATGTTCCAATGTGTATACAAAATTTTTAAAATAATTATAGATTCTGTCTTTGCAGTAATGCAAAAATGAGCTAAAGCATCGTACAATATAGCCGAAATGGCTACAATATTTTTAGATTTATGTACTATGTATGTAGAATGTCAGCTTATTCAATCAGTTATCCATTTCTGATGAATTGCATCAGGTAAAATTAAAACCTTTGCGCCTTTTTGAGTATCAATCGTTAATAGTTTATACTACTTCAGTGCTAAAGTGTTTCTAGTATACAATAATTGATGAATTGAGACGCCCTTCAACCTTTCAATTCCTAAAATTAGCTTTCATTATCGAAAAATTAATTTTGAAGAAGGCAGTTGAAAGATCCGCGGCTAAAATTCAACTCAGACGTCATAATTTGTAGTGCATGGTTCAATATCAGGGGCCCACTTTTTTGTATTAAACGTAACAAGGGTGGCCGGATCCCACGTGAACTTCACGCTATTTTTTCTAGTTTTTAATATGGCCGCCACCCATGCATCAAAGATGTTCGCCAGATGTGTTTTATCAATAAAAAATAGCATTAACCCAATTTTCAAATTATGTTTAGCTAATTTTTAAACATGATCGTTAAAAAGGAGGTACACGCGTGGGCGACTGTATACTCAAGGAATTAAAGGTGAACTTTATCCATTTTCCAGATTTCACTAACATAAGTTATCTATAACAAGGATGTCTACAAGGATTAATTGGGTTAACTCTACAGAGTTAATTAAAAGTGGTTATGAATGGAAAATTAGCTATAATTGAAAAGCTTGCAAAAGTGGAAAAAGTTAATTAGATTCTGTAAAAAAATGCATTGTTTTTTGGATTTATTTTTTGTAGGATGAAATGTATGAAATTTGTCTTAATTTATACTCGAATCTTAACAAGTTCCTAAATGGGATGCTCACGTTTTGATCCATCAGTCGATCGTTGTAATAATATACAGTCTAAATGTATAAGGTAGCCATGATGGCGGCCATCTTGAACTCAAGATTTTTAAGTCAAAATCTGGTTAAATTCGTGCTATTTACTTGTGTACGTACATACAACATGGCAGTCAGGATTCAATAGTAGTGTACCTATACTGTGCCATAATTCCTGTCCTATTTGGACAAAACTCAGCCCTGCACTGGCACAGGTAGAGTTAACCATGATAAATTATAGGAGGGTCACTAAGGGGACTTTATGAGGGTGTTTAGTGTGATTGATCCTCTCATACTCTGCCCTCTAACAGAGTCTATTGGTCACTTTAAAGTGTTACATGATGATTAACCGTTGACAATCCTCTTAACAAAAACTACTTGCAAAACCTTGCAGCAAGTCAGCAATTGACTGTTTCCCCATTCAGTGTCAGTTAGTTAGGGTCTTGATTTATAAGTCTTATTTACAAGCATAGAAAATGGATTTGAAGATTCCCCGTTGAGCTATTCTCATGACATACTTGCAATTGGTCAAACTGTTTAAAAATAAAAAAGAACTTTTTTTACACAACTTATTCACTATACGTATACAGTATTGAGTCAAGGTGTTGAACAGAACTCCCATACACACATCATATAAGGCACCGTTACTTCAAACATATTTATTTAAAACATGTTTATTCAGAACAAGAAAAACAATCATTCTGCATACTCCTGCTGCAGGGGATTTTTCTCCGAGTCCATTTGCCTTATTGATTTAAATGACGTTTTGATGGAGATTTTGTTTCTAGTCGGTTGTTCTGAAAGTTTGTATATAAATAATAAATGCCTCCACATCTGCCAGTCGTCTATCTTTATCCCAAGCATGCAAATTCTTCCGTTACAAAATGCTATTCCGCCACATTGGATATTCATGAAGTTTGAAAATCTCGGATTTTTGTTAGCAATCTCCTGTCCTCTTTTCGCAATTCTTTTCCAAAAATAAAACACAAAGTATCTTGATAATACCTTGATTCGTAAATCACATATTTGAAAGAAAATAATAATAAAAAACTAATCGTGTCTAGACAAGGATTGCGAGTGTGGAGATTGTTGGAATCACACTGTTGGAAATGTGTGATCGATATCAAATTTATCAAATTTATAATCAGGATCATTTTCAGAAAAATGTTGTCTTACATCCACCCTTTCACCGGGGATATTAGAGGCCCCATATACATTATGTGTAAAGTATGCATCGCACACATGTGGACATTATACAGAATCACAAACACCTATATGAGTAGCAAATTGTTCATAAATACATTATTAAAACAAATAACAAGACACACAATAGACAAATAAGAAATGAATTCATTCCAAGATACATCCATAAGAGGCACTAAAAGTCCCTGATGGCGTTTCAAATTCAATTTGTGAAGCAACAAGATTTCAATGACCACTTTGTGTTCATAAAATATATCACGTTTTTATATGGTAGATTTGTTTCCAATCCTGTATTTTACACCTTATAAATATGATTTAATCTTATTGCAGTTCAGCACCTTTGCCTTTATCATTGCATTTCCAACATATCCCAGCAGGGTGCTAATCTGGAATAAGGCTAAATCTTATACAACAAGCATTACTAATGCGATTACATGTTTAATAATTCAATATAGAATAGGTAATAAAATCAAACTTAGTAAAGTTAAGCTTCCATCCGTGGAAGCATAAATGCTTGTCGTGTTATTTGTGATTTGGTAAGTGTCTGTATGCAGTAAAAAAAGACAACGTGCTAGTCTAGTCACCAACATTTCTTAGCATAACAATCCGTATATATATAGATTGCAGAATGATTTTTAATTACGACAGGCTTGTCAGAATTCAGCAGAACTACTATCAATAACTTGAAGAATAATTGGTAGAGACTATACGGAGAGGGGTCATTATACAGACAAATTGCCAATTTTGGAGAGTATCCCTTCTAATTAAGCAGATTCCATGAATGCCTCAGTTTCTCCTTAAACGGTTCATGGGAACGCCAATTGTTTTGATTTTTTTTCTTCTTTGAGTGGAAAGAGAAAACCACGACATATCTTCCGTGACTGTGGCCCAGCTGCTTGAAGAAAAATGAGACGAAATGACCCAGACTGGTTCAAAAAAGTCTCGATCCAGCCAAAAGTTCACACATGGACCAGCTATATTATACGGTAGGCAACAGACTATAATGTCGTCTGGATATATAAGTAGAAGCAGAGCTTCCAATCCATGTGAAATGGGGAATTTAACAGTCAGCTGATTTAGGCTAGACAAAACAACTTCGCCGCAATTGGGGTGAGTGGCGTACAAAATGTACCACATAAACATCCACACAACTCGTTCTTATCCATGTACAAGTGGCCGCCTCCTTCCTAATTTGCAACGTGCTCAAAGGGTTGTAGGGTATCGTAAAGAACACTTGAGAGTGCTAAAAAGCCGAACGGATTGGCGGAACCATTTTATGGAACCGTTACAACGTATACCTGTAAAATTCATTTCACGGTACCGCTGGGGATTCATTAAACCATGTAGACAGTTTGGCTACTCTCAAATTCAAATTTAAAGTGTTCTTCAACTTCTCCACTAAATATACAAGAAGGTTGTATTTTGGTTAGATCTATGTTATTGAACGTCAGTTAGGAATTTAGGGAATTAAAAGAAAACTTCAATATAATGATATAAGGGAATCTAGTATCATCTACACGAGTAAATTAGGATTTCTTTTTGTTTAAATTGGATTTATGATATTATTATATAAGTATAAAAAATGCGAATCATGCATAAAAACGAAATTATTTTATAAAGTATAAGAATTTCAACCTACGTTTATTTCAAATCATGAAATTGAGTTTGCACAAATTCGTGGCCGACGCGAATGAGCACGAGCTAATTAAAAATTGACTGCCACACATGTGTTTATTTGAATGCTTACATGGCATTATAATCTGGTGAGTGCTAATTAGTTAGCAAATATGCACAGTCGTATAAATGAGTAAAAAGCTATCAATACAGCGCCACCTAGCACCAATGTCCTAAAAAAGCACAAAAATCTTCGAATGTGTTTAGGACATCTTACATTGTTTTTAGTAAGGTGTATGAATTAGTAACCTTTCAAAAATTTAAAGTAATGTCCACAGGTTCTCAGCTCTTGAAGACCCTAAAAAACCATTAATAATACTAATTTGTCCCAATAAAAAAAACGACAGGTGTGTAAGGAAGACAACACGAACAAGCCACAACATAGTACAAATTGGAATGCTCAAAATGTCCCCCAATTATGGCTCACTTCCTCTGCAAGCTTGGCCCTTAGGCATACCTCTACCAGGAGCCTCCTTTAAAATATGTTAGCTTTCACAAAAAATCCGTGTTAAAGGTGGACATAAAATTTGACCAAAGAGTAACGTGCGCTTCAAGAATAGGGTGTACCTGAAAGGTGACATTTGTTGTTTCGACCCAAAGCCCTAGGAGCCGGGAAATTTACGATTGTTCCTACTGTTGCAATCAATTTCTTTCTCAGCACACCTTTTCTTCAGAATCTTCCCAACGGGGTTTGCCTCGCTATTATAGAGTTGTCATTTCTATGACCTGTGCATGTGGCGTCCTCATTCAAATGATTGTCCAAAAAGTTAAGAATCAGGTCGAAATCAAATGAATGTTGCATTATTTTTCTGTTTATAATGCAAGATAGAAAATACAGCAAAAGTACAAGACTTGCTTTCAAACATAAGAAATATGACAAATTGCCAGATGGGTCCACCTGGATAACGATTAAAATATTATGACGTATGCCTTGAAATAAAAGGGGAATCAAAGAGGGACTTTGATTCCCCATTATTTGCCAGTGAAAATTGGCAGATGCACCATGCAGTACACACCTGTCTTCTCTGTACCTTCTGTTTACCTGGACATTTTTGTAGAAAATTTATCCGTGCATAAAACGTCTCAACAGGTGTATTCAACTGTATTCCCCATTATTCTCACGAACACGCTCGCAGAACTAAAGAACCCTAACGACCCTCGTTGACCCCCTGCACTTGGACCTAGTGCGAGCACATAACACATTTTATAACCCCAACTGAGGTAAAGTGAAGATACTTTACCTTAATCCTACCCTCAAGCACTCCATCATTAACCCCTTTAAATGAAATTTCTCGAATGCCTTGAAACGTTTTAAACTAATTAATGTTGAACACACTTTGTGTGTTGACCAATAGAGTGCTTTCAAAGTTTTGACAATCTGTGATATTTTTATTTACCATCGAATTAACACCAAAGGTTCTGTTTGCTCACCTTTATTGTCAACAGATGCGATGTCCCCTCTACAACCTTGCCAATGCCATCTCATCGCAATTAACAGAGGTTTATGATTTTTCTTATTATCACTTGCAACAAAGTGATGATATCTGTGATATATGTCAGATGGGTTTTTACATTTGAATTAGCATATATGGTAAACCTCATAAATATTGAACATTATTCTCAGTTATATACAATGTGTGAAATCTATTCTTAGACCAGCATGACGGGATTGTTGTGGTTAAGGATAACCCTTTCTATTTCCTGTTCAAAATTTGAAAACATTTTATTCATTATAATAATTTGAGTACTTTTCTTAGTTTATATTTGTTGAAAACTGATTTTTTTTAAGACTCAATTACGTATTCAACTATCTTAGAATCTCGATCTTATAGAGTGAGAGTGACATTATATATAAATGTTTGCCAAAAAAACCTTGACTAAAATGTATGCACAAGTTTTTAACAAACAATTCTACTAACATGTTGTTTTTTAAGAAACGGCTATAGTAGTTACACTATGTACTGTATAATTAATGATATACAGTTTATTGATGCTCAAGCGTGCTCAAACAATGTGAAAAAAGAAGCGTAGTTATAAATTCGTGCAAAAATATTATAATAATTTTGCATAAATATTATTAAATTTTCATTTTTTACTATGTATATGGTGTGTCGTTTTATGTCAGAGATTGATAAACTAGTTTGTTGCCTCGCATTTGCATTCTTCGTTTTTAAGAAAAAAAAAATTAATAAAACAGGTTATTTGCAACAGACAAAATGGACACTTTTGTATTTACTTACATAATAAATCTCTTCTCGTTATTGTCAAACTTATGTAGGAATTCTCACTGGATCGTTTAGCACAAAACAAGCTTTGGTGAAGACAAAAAAAAATTTCCACCGCATTCCAAAGCTTAATTATCTACTTCGTAAATTTAATGGGCATTTGAGAGTAAATTTGCATGTACTACCTTTTTCATGTGCCATATTTTAAGTAGTTTTCGTCTTTTTTTCAAATAACGAAACAACAACCCCAACATGCACTATGAATGGTTTTCTACAGAATAGTTGAGATGCCTACGTGACAGAATTTTGTGGGGAGGACACTGGTTACCGGTCGGACCCAACATAATTCTATACAAAAAATATATGAAATTCTTCAAATTCACCAAGTCTGCCTAGTTGCCAACTACCAAGCACTTTATGAATTCATCATTTTTTTTCTGAATTGCAAAAAAAAAAGATTTACGCAGTAACATGCATTTTCATTCATCATTGTTCTCCATTTTTTCTTAAAAAATCGTTCCAGGGGGGCATGATTTTTATCTATCCACATAAGGGGCCAACAATGAACTATGACCCTTTCCAAAAAAGCACCATGTTCGATGAAATCATTTTATACGCAGAATAAAGCAAAAGGTGATTCACGTTTTTTAAAGTCTAACACCTATCGACAACCATTGTCAGACCTGCAGAAATCAGTTATTGGGAAATATTGATAGTCCTCAAAAATATTAATTTGGATCCAAATTAAAGATAACAAACCGCAGTATACATAAGGGCCACTGGATCGTCTATCTTGCATGTTGGCAGAAGTTTGTGAGCTTGTGCGATTACTGTACATTACAATTAGAAATTTCACCAGAAACAAATATCAAAAAACGTGAAAACCAAATTCAGAATGACTAAAAACATTTCCAGCGTAACCTCTGAAGTCATAAGCCACCCAGCTCGATGTCCATAAAACAGCAAATAATAGAATAATGTCATCCTTTGTTTTATATTTGAATTATTCATTTAGAAGGCGAAAGGGTTAAATTTAGGGATTTGAAAGGGTAAATGAAAGGTATTAAAATCTTGGATTCCTGGTGACAAAACGTGACTAAGACGACATACGAAAACCAGCCACAACTATACATGATGTCATTCAGGGGCGACCCTTACCAATACATAACATGTAAAATGTTTTAAACCCAACTGATAAGCTGGTAACCGAACCTGCAATCCGAGGTGGGCTTGTCACAATTCGCAATAAAATATTTTACCACATTTTTAACATTTGTGATAAGCCTTTTGTATACAACCTTGTCACATTTGACATAGCATTGTTCAACAACATGAATCAAAATAATATCTAAAAAATGCGTTTTTGTAATATCCTCGAAGATGCTGTATCGAAGATGTTCAAACCCATGAATTTTAAAACATGTTTTGTGCAATACATTCTAATTGATACATTGTTGAAGTCATGAGTAATAACTTAAGGTTTATTTCCATAGATTCACATTACTGGGTTTATTTATAGCAAACATTGTGAATGAGAGTATGATATAGGTTTTAATGGTCTGTATATATACATTTTGTATGGTTACTAACCATCTCACAACTGTTACTTTTAAGAGTTTTTAACCCTCTGTTGGAAAATATTAAAACTAACAATAATGGATGTTGCAATGGCCATAATTTAGCTTTTAGTCACATCATTAATCAAGTTTGATAAGAAAATGTGAACATCTTTCGTAATATAAGTCCTTGGGGAAGTTCTGACAATCTTATACTATACCTATAAGTTTCCTTTTTTGACAATGCGGAAATCCTGTGACCTACTTTTCAATTCTATAATGGCTTATTGATACAAGAAAATAAATAAAGATGGCGACATTGTTTACATTGTTCTATTTTCGATTCATAAACGGGTAAATAAGAAAAAACAGATGACTCTTTTTAACAGACGCGGATGAAAACATGTGGAAAATCAACGAACGTAGCATCAGCAAGTTTTAGAGGAAAATGAAGGTTTTTCGCAAAACTTTCTTTTCTCCTCGCCTACTTTTTTTTCTTAAAATGCAGACGATAACTTTTCTTGAAAGATTGCCGAAACCCTGGGCATGCCAAATTGAAAATTGGCTCAGACACAGTACAGACATAATTTTCCGTTTCCCGTCGCCATTTTTCACACCTGACTTCCGTCCTAATGAGGCGTTACTAAAAAACAACCTTCCCAACCTTATCGTGATCTTGGTAAGGTGGGGAGAAACATGTTAGTAGCCATAGGTGATGCCCAATTCCATTTTTCTTTTTTTTTTATCCTAATCTTGATAGACATTGTAGAGGCGTTAAATATATTGGAAGTTACAAGAATTGCTGATTTTGTGCTCGATAGTGTCCCCATATTTAATGGCCCATCAGTAGTTATTTGTGAAACATTTGTAGTCTTAACAATTTAAAATGAAAAAAAAATAAGAACTCGTGCAGTCGTTTTGTAAGGATTTTTAGAAAAAATCATGTCCATGTCGAGGAGGAATTCTGAAGAGTTGCAAGAAAGATATGTAACACAAATACAAAATATATAACGAAAAAGTAAAACATACTAATGCCATTTTACCTTTTATGGATTTTGGAATAGAAGAGTTCAATTTTAAAGCTTTAACAGCTCAGTCTCGTAATTACATTTTTGGGCCCAGAAGCAAAATTTACCTTGGGGCCCCTTTACAGACGTTACACAACCAATACTGACACCATTTTTTTTGCATTAAAAGGGAAATTTTTCTGTTTTAGAAATGAAATTTTTATGCATTAAAAGTGTGATTTTTCTTAGATAAAACGAATGAAACGCATCAATAAGACGTAGTCGTATAATTTAATTAAGAAAAAACCCAGAAATATGGATCTAGGCCTATGAGTCCAGAGTGGCCTGAGGTCCTTCAGTCTGATAAAAAAGTCGAATTTCAATTGTAATATAATGTAGCACATTATTCACTTAACAATGGGTTAAATGACCTATTTTTAATTTTAGCGTCAAGTTTTGTGTTTCCTCATATCTTCTGCATTTTTTCACATCATTAATGACATTCTTAGATGTGCAAGAATTAAGGTTAAGATATGTTTATACCGTTTCTGCTTCAAATCTAACTTAACATCCCTCTTCACCAGTCAATTTTATACTTCAAATTTCCCAGAAGGGAATTGTACTAAAATCACACAGCGTTAAACATAGTAATTAGTGTATAAACACACAAGCACGAAACCCTCTTTTCAAATTATTAATTAGGGAACCACAGTTATGCAATCAAGACTTACTGTATAAGAAAGTCGTAACTAACAAACCGCCTCATGGAGATCACTATTGTGAGTTTGTAAACACTGTTTTTTTCAATATCCAAAACAATTTCCCAAATTGCATACAAATTGTATTATTCTATACTAAGATGAATTTGATTTTGAATATACCTAAATTTCAATATTACGAGAGTAATGATACCACTTGAAAATTACTAATACAATGATATCCTAAAGTAAACTATAACTTTAAGATAAAGAAGGAAATGACCCATGGCGGATGTCATCATTAGTATATTTCAGTTTAAATAATTTCCGGGAGAATGAATCTTATTTCTCACCCTGCTAACACAACTGCTTGAACTTGAAAATTCCAAGAAATGGCCAATTTGATTAAAAAAAAATACAACTTCTTGCATAAATGATGAATATGTACAAGGAAAAAGCCCAGACATTAAACACTGGAGTCGAGTGTCGACGATTATCTGTTAGCCGAACTGAGTTATTGGTTATCGATATTGATGGATTCGTCGTTGTCGAGTGTTGCGACAAACACACGTACCGACACTGGTTTCTAAGTTCAGACGAGCATCGAGATTATAAGGACATCATCAGGGCCTAATGTTTACATTTTTACATCAAAAGGATTTTATTGGAAAGCGCCATGTGGAACGAAAAGCAGGCTCAATGCCAGAGAAAAGATCCAATTCATTGAAGAATTTGACATGAATGTGGTAAGTGGGTCTAAAATATACACACTAACTATGCTCGTAAGCCTTGTGGGTGCGAGGAACAAATCCTTGAATACTAACAACCTTGTGGTGAAGGGGGTAAGGAGGTGGAAATGAACAAACATCATATTGTATTGATGTGCAAAATTGAAAAGTCTGGAAAAGTAACCTTCTTGTACAGCACATTTCCAATACCAATTCCAGTCAAAATTCACACCATCCAGAAACAAGTGGGATGTAAGTATTTTTTCCTTATTTTTCCTAATTGACATTTTTGGAAATATATCTATTTACTAATTATTCTATAAAAATTCACAAGCATTGTAATAGCATGCAGGCTTGAGATTAAAATAAATACTACAGAATGATATCAGCTTGTATTTTCATTATTTTCATTTTAATTTTTTACTACATTCTTTAAAGTTATCTTTATAATAATTTAGTTTTTTTTAGGATCACATTTTTAAGGCATCTAATGAAGCACCTAATTGCGCATACTAAAAATAAATTAGTTTGGAAACAAAACTTGCTTACTACTACGATAACTAACCACTTGAGAATGTCGACAATTGATAATACCGTCAGAAAAAAACCAATTTTTCATGAAAACCACGAAAAAGGCCATTGGGAGTTAAAATACACATTGAACTGCAGTGATCATAACTCCAAAAATAAGTTAATTTATGCATTTCTAGTAATACTGCTTTGAAGTCTGCATGTATATTAAAGTATAAATAGTGGATTGATTATAGCTTATCGGTTTCATGTTATGTTTTTGTGAAAAAACACAGCTGCGTTGAAGTTATACACGACATTCCCTGTTTATACCTCTCAGAAACTCACTACACAATGTTTCTTTTAAAATCAAGAAAATAGTAACCGAAAAAAATGCAAAATTCGAGATGACAAATAGCATCCTAAGCAGTACATAGATGTAAATCCATATATTTAACGTTTATAAATAAATATAAATGTTATTTTTTGGATAATCCGCCTTATACTTCATCCAGAAATTGTAAATGTCCTTTGTGTTTACGACACAAATGTGTATATATATAATCTACTAGAGTGATTTATAAAGTCTACATTTAACATTAGCTCTTTGATTACATTTAGAATTCAGCATGTTCCTTATTTGATAAATAACGGATAAAAAGTTGTATAAAATGAAATTCGGATGAATTGTTTTGTTTTCGAAATTCCTTGCCTAGAAATAATATTTATACAATTCCCATTCGTCTCTATCAGTCGTAATAAAACATAACCTAAAATGTCCAAATCCTGAATAAATGTAAGAAAAGTCAGACAAGAAATACGCAGAATGGAAAGACCAAAGGCCATGCAATGCTCTATCAACCGGTCAATGACTGCTTTATTCGTCATAAATATATCAGCAATCAAAACGAACTAATTCGGAAATCATAAAACAGGAAGACAAACCAGACTTGTAGTGGACATCAAGGTAGAAGAACTTGGAAATATAAATATACAAAAAAACCGAAAGTCACTGATGATGTCAACGCTATCTTTTTCATGCAGATCCTCCCAACGCCTAAATAAATATTCCGCCCATCATTGAAGTTCACTTGTTCTTAAAATATTTGACTTAGTCAAAATTCTAAAAAAAAAACGTGTATCATAGGAAATACAAATCTCCATAAGACCAGCAGACATTTCATTTCGTGAGCCTATATTTGGAATAGGGTTGTATAATGGACGTTGATCTTAATGGAGCCCTTTTCCTACGCCGATTCTGATCAGTTTATTAATCGTCCCCTGGTGGGGTGCAGACACCATGAATGTGTTCTGTATAAAATCACAATTATTTATTGAGGAGAAGACAAGCTAGATAGAATATGTCACCAGAGAGATGGAGATGGTGGGGGAGAGGGTTAATCAGAGTCCTCTAGGCAGGTCTTTTACTCAAATCCAACAGCCATCTGCACACTGTACAAATCTTGTAAATATCTGATAAAATCTCATCTGTCATCCAAAAACTAATTAAGTTAATCAGGTTCCATGCACCCCACAGGAAGTTTATTACCGCCGCGCCCCCTTTCAAGTTCCAAACCAAATATTTATCCCTCCTCATTCGACAATTTTCATCCTATACAAACTGCCACCTTACAGTCACTATGACTAACTTCTCAAGTATGTGCTCAATAATAAGCTAGGAAGAGGGCCGAAACAGTGGAAAAGCTATAAGACCTAGTATACTTCTAGATTTTTGAGAACCCTTAATATAGACTAGGATTGTTCATATATAGGCATTATGGGTCACATTTATGAAACGTATTGTCTCTATTGCATGGCCATATTACGCTTTTGAATGGCTATATATATGGACTATTTTTGAGATTTCCATTTGCCATGTTTAGGCCATATAAGCCAGAAATTTACGTTATATACTCAAGTTGAACAAAGTATGTATATGATCATACATGGACATACTAAAAGTCCAATATAAGTCTATATAATGTATGTCGAATTTCTGGTCAAAATTCATGTAAACCATAAGCCATGTATAGTAGTTTATTTGACTGGGGTATCAGTGTGCCTCGGCGATTTTAGTTGTTTTTAAGGGGAATTACAACCCTATCCCTTTCAATGGGAAAATTTGCGAAGACACTCACGGTCAAACAAAAAAAGATTAAATAAAAATAAAAATTGTTTAAAATAGCTTTATAAATCAGCAAGGT
>JAQGAE010002687.1:0-16924 GCA_034696685.1 Julus scandinavius | reverse complement strand
TCAAAATACATTTTGAAATGCATTTCAGTGTCTCAATCTATATGCATTTTTGAAATGCATTTCTTTTCCATGTGGGTATTCCCACCGAACCTAAAATGCTTGGATAGTAAGGCCAGCAGAGGGCGCCACATCGGTTGTGACTATTCGGTGCATTCCCACCATTCTGAAAGTAGGCAGACTAATTAAGGCAAGAAAGAATATCCGAAAACAGCAATTCTAGCGTGACTAGAATCTCCACCCATTCATTATCTTTCATATTTTACATTTGCGTTATTTTTTCAAATTATCATGAGTTTATTCATTTAATTAATTGCAATTTACCTTCGAGATTTTAGTGCACGTGTTTTTATTGGCGCTTGTCCGCTAGGTCGTCTGCTAAATATCTTTGACAGGTCAAAAATATGCTAGCAGACCATATGGGCGTGGTTTTCCGCTCAGCGGAAAGGCACAACGGAAACCAATCATTTTCGGTGCAGTGGGAATAGGGCTTATGCCAGGTTCACACGCTCCTAACTTTCGTGTGTTTTGGTACAGCGCGCATGCGCACTGGCGTTTTTAAAGTGAGGCGGCGGCCATTTTTCTTTTTAGCTCTGCCCATTACACACAACGCAGAAAGTAGATTTCATTCCTACTTTTTTTCTGTTGTGTTGTCTGGAAAATGGCGGCCCCTCAACGTGGTGTTAAAATCCTTTTCCATTTGAACTGGAGGTATTGCAAATGCACAATAGGTCTGTCCGGAGACTCTAGTGTAGTGTGAACATGTGAAGCCTTTTACCAGATTTTTGACGGACGGACTTCATTTGTCTGTCCTCATTGTTTTCTGGATAGTGTGAACCTGGCAATAAAATGCCATAATTAGTGGAAGTGCATAATGGCTTTCTTTCGCCCCTCCCATCTCCCCCTCTTCCTTTTGAGGGCAACCTTTTTGAGTGGCTCTAATTGGTATTTTTGCTCACAAATGATGATGCGAATATGCATGTCATGTGTATATTTTAGAAGATGGCCATCTAAGTTTCGATGCAAAAGTATTGAGCATGGTTACTTGCCTTTCACTGAAGGAAACTACCAAACTCTGAATGGACCAACGTATATTTCAAGAAAAATCATGTTTGGGCCTTTTGGAAGCGTGCCCGCTGG
Source organism: Julus scandinavius (assembly GCA_034696685.1). Classification (NCBI taxonomy): domain Eukaryota; kingdom Metazoa; phylum Arthropoda; class Diplopoda; order Julida; family Julidae; genus Julus; species Julus scandinavius. The sequence continues at coordinate 15,787 of JAQGAE010002687.1, read as the reverse complement.
TTGGCTGGAACCACCCAGGTGGCGCTTTTGCTGCGGATTGACCACGGTGACTTCGCCCTCTTGCGGACAGCGTATACGCCTCCTAAGTTGGCCCTCATGCCGTAACTATGCAGGGTGTTTTCCCGTGTCGCCTGTGTCCCTCCCTGGGGAAGTCATCCAACCCCCCATCTAGCGAGCAACTTATCGCTCTCCAGCCAGTAAGGTTTATCAGTATTTTGAGCAAAATATCCCATAGCGCGAACGGTTCAGTAGCTTTACCATTTTTCACTCATCCGTATTACATAATCGATGTTCTCGTGATTTGTGCAAGAAAAAAATATGTGGAAAAAAGAAGTAAATTACTTGGAAGAGACCGATCTTTAGCGAATGCAATAAAAAAACTGCCACTTTTTATAATGTCATTTAGCCATATATAAAACGCCGCTCCTTGAAACTCATGCTGTGTTCATTATCTCTTGCTATCTTGCACCATGTTAAACACATTGGTGTCAGATTTTCGGAAACGTGTTGGTACGCGTTGCCTAGGGGCCTCACTGCCGCCATCTGCCGAGCTTTTCAGAAAAGTAAGGGCCAGTATACATACACTATTTGATATTGTGGTATTAAACCCAAGACCAAGTCCTATACCTGCTATGTTAATACGAGTGTTCTCTGGTTTACCGTAAAATGTGGATACTTTGAGACAGGAGTGGTAACTTTTCTCCAATCATCGTCTTGCCCAGTAGGAATGTCATAAGCGGGTTTCAATAGGGCTCTTTCAGCCAGTTGGAGAGAAACACTCTTCCGTCATATTCTGTAATCATGGTGATATGACCTGAGACTCATAGTGTCATTAAATAATAATCTCTTTGCTCTTTCATCATATTCTGGTGACTTCTCAAAATTCTAAATTTAGCATGTTCTAAATTATGGTCATTTTTATTTGGACACCTGCTTTGTGTTTTCGCTAATGTCGTCAACTGCTATCTAGGGTGGAAAAACTAATATTGCTGTTAATAAAAGGGGTTTCTACTCGACTTCACTAATTGGAATATATTATACGTCAACTATAAGCTAAATTAGACAAAAAACAGACATAGGCGGGGTAATTTAGGGGTGACCAAAACATTGAGTTTCTGCAATTTTGATCATTTTATTTGGAATTTTATGTTTACTTAACTCGAAAATAAGGACCAACTTGTTATTGTACTCACATGAGGGGATAACTTTTGGACAGAAATGGATTGGAATATCCCTGCACCTGTTAATCCGACTGTAATAATAATACCATATGCTGAAAGAGGAGGGTCGATATTATTTGACCTGGATTGAACAGTTTTCAAAATTTCAAAAAACACCAAAAACTGGTCAAACGTATCCATCTTTTACGCTACTTGTACTTTTTATCTGAGTGATGAAAATGTGCGCAACTAATGTGCCGTCCTAGTGCTTTAAAAAAAAAGTTTGCCGTTGTTTTAAAAAATATATACAGGGTGTTAATGAAGATATGTTTAGGGTTGGAATGCAGTGAAGCTTCGTATTTGGACAAAATGCAATTGTTGCATATTGTGTAATGTGAAGCAGATGTGTGGTTTTAATTTAAGAATCAAATAAACGGAAGCCGTTCTGCCATCTTACATCTTGGATGCTTATTTCATCCCTTTCATTTTGGCAGTTGCTACAAACCTTAAAACCGCTTCACCGCACTACACACAATTTGATGAACATACTTTGGAAATGTGAATGTCCAGTAAAATGAAGGCCAGGTTACAATTTCATCAGTTAGTTGCAGTCTTATTTTGTCCATGATCAATTCCAGTCTGAATTACATTTCACCTATCTCTTATTTTTACGAGATATTTCGAGATTAAGAAAGGTTTTGACTTTTGGGCCACTCTGTATATTTCGTAGTTGGCAATGCCTTCATGGGTGTAAGTTGGTAAAGGGCTTGGTCTTAGGCTAAGTATCCATTTCAGTAAGAATTTCTTTCCAAAAATTTAGTAGAAAAAATAATTCTGTTCCGAAAATGTCTAAAAAATTGCCTCGTTTTGGGAAAAGGCCAGAAAAAAAGAATGCCCATTTTTTTCTCAAAAACAAAGATCTTTTTCAGAGAAATTCAAACAAAAATGACATGTTGTTGTTCAGAAAATGCCATTAAAACGACATTTTATTTAGTTAATCTAATTTAGGAAATAATTACGCTTCTATAAGAAAGTCTTCAAAATGCCAAATAACGAGACATGTTCAGAAAATGTTAGTAAAAATCGCATATATTTAAGGAATAAGTAAAGAATGCCACAATGTCCACAATATAAGAACTTTTACAACAAATGAATGCATTATTTTCGGGAAAAAATTGTGTTTCAGAATTAATCTATTAAAAAGATAACTTAAATACTTTTTGGCTGAAGTTTTGATAAAACGTGTGTTTTGCAATTACTTTAAATGGGTTTGTTTTTTCCAAAAATGAGAAAATTCATAAAATTATATAATATTATAAAATGCCAAATCGAAATTCAATTAAAGACATACAGGTATTATTTTCTGTTCAACTAGAAAACTTTAGTTAAAACAGTCTTCCATTCCAGAAAAATATCAATAAGGTGGGATATTGCAGATTTAAAGTAAAAAGAAGTTTGTAAAACTACATTTTGAAAGAGAGGCATGCTTTTCAGATAAGGTTACGGATAGACACCGCATCCAATGTTTCCTTGTTTTTTGGAAAATTTTATTTGTTATTCTGTATTTGGGAAACTTTATATTTGCGAAGTAGCTTAGAAACAATTCCCTATATATTCGGCATTTGATGTTTGAGGTCAAATGTCCCATTGATACCATGTGTACATTTTCTTAATTTCTTATCTCAAGACTAACTGAATACATGCATACCTGTCTGCAAAGGACGACCTTATTATACATCCCCTAAATTTCATTATGGGTTTTTGTTCATAATGCTAGAACTGCATTGTGCATTGAGATTTATACTGTACGTTAAACTGTATATGACGTCATCAATCGTAATGTGAGCAATAGCTTGGTCAAGCCAATGTCAGGATAGCAGTTTTACAAATGAAAGTTGGCCAAGGTGATTATTTAGGAAAGTGTTAGCTTTATGTCAAAATGCAGTAATCAATTTTAAGCAGTGGAATAAACATGCTCGATATAGTAAGTGGGACAAATGCCTCAATGCTGCATGGTGGTGTTTAGTTTTGACATAAAGGGTATACTTTTTCTAAATAATCACCTTGGCTCACTTTCATCTGACTAGCTCATGTGTATATGAAATCATCATTTGCTCCGTTTTATAGTACCTTATACAGTATTTTCAACGCTTAAAGGCTAAGCGAGCACTAGAGATTTTTTAAGGGCAACTAAACTATTTGATGACCCTAAGCTTGCTTGTCGTTTTTGTTAGGCTCACTGGCGATTAAATGGTTGCGTCTTAACCTGCAGTAAGGCTAGGCGCGCACTAGGGATGTTTTTCATGTGCGACTAAACTATTTACCCAAAACCTGTTTGTCGTTTTTGTTAGGCGCGCACTGGCGATCAAATAGTTGCACAGTATAGAAATCATTGAAATTGCGAACGATTAAAAAATCGCCGGAATCGCACCTATCACTCACAACTATTTAATCGCCAACAGAATGGACCGCGTTTCAATTTTTTAGTTGCCTCGATTAAAGTCACTAGTGCACGAGGTTCAATTGAAGATAATGCATTTCATTTCGGTTATCAAAATGCTGCTAGTGCGCACCTAGCCTAAATCAACGATGAAATTGTGGATGTTCAGGAAAGAATAGTCCATCGACTTAACTTGAGGAATCAGTGTTCTGAAATCATTCAGGGAATAAATTAGAAAATCGTTTACTTGAACGTCACTTTTTAATATTTTAAGTTTTTTGTAAAGAAAAAAGCTGGCATTTTCAATTTAGCATTAAGATAGCGTTAGAGTTTTTGGCACACTTAGTATATTTGTTCTAGATTCTGACAAGTTCTAGTATCTAAGACATGGTATGACTTTTCCAATTCATGTTATTAAAATATTGATCCGTTTTGACTTTCTAGTACGAGAAGTTTGTGGACTTTTTTTGTTCCTCATAACCATTGAACTTTCATGAACTTTAGGGACAAATGTGAACATTGAAGTGTGTAATAAATTCTGAATAATATGAATAATTTTTTAGTATCAATTGTTATTCTATTTTGTAATATACTAGGGTGTCCAGCAACCTGTCGGAAAATGTGCTTGAATTTTAAAACCTTGTAAAAGTCGGAAATTATGCTTGAAATTCTTGTTAAATTTCCCTTAATCGGGAAATCTTTTTTTTAAAAATTAACTATTTTTTTTAGATAATGTGTCAAACGTTTTGTAAAAATATTGTAATAATTGGTTATGGGGAAAGGGTCCTTAAAAATCTTTAAAATATGCTTAATTTGTACAGAAGATTTACTGGACACCCTATCTACATGTATTACAAAACAGAAGCACATTTTTGAGAAAACCTATAGGCAGAAAAGACAAGATTTGTGTGCCAAACATAAAATCTGTGCGTGTTTTGCTGTAATAAGAAATAATTTGCTATATAGAAACCCGATACATTTTGGAAGAGTCTTATATACCTTATGTCATTTTTTAACAAAGTTGCGAATTCCATGAATATAATAAAACAATGTCTTCTGTACGCTAAATAAAATAAGGGGCACATTTTTTAGAAGATATTTCAATTTTCTTTTTTCCAAAACCTGTGCTGAAAAGCCAATTGTGATCAATATTTCCACTTCACTCGATCTAGTACAAATATACTAGGTGCATGTAGGCAGTGCTGCACCGCGACAAAGGCGTCGTTTTATAAATTCCGTTAAAGTGTCCTTTTTGAATGTTACTGAGAAACACGAAATTACGTAGTAGCAGTTTTTATAGATTGCATTTAACAAAGCTTTAAAATAGGCCGATTTTACCCTTTATCGTCTACAAATCTGCCTTCATTACGACTCTCGCGCCCTTTTTGGCATATAATGCATCATTTTTAGTTCCTTGTCCCCGGTTTCCGGAGCTGTGTCACAAGATGTTCACGATGTTCACAGTGTTCTTCACAACAAGGATGCTTTTCCCTTTCGGTACTTTGTCGTGATTCCTTCGAGTTTTCTAGCAATTAATGAAATGTCTTCTACATATCTCCATTACCGTTTGTAAATTGTCCACATATGGTGACGTCATACTGGGATGGGGCAACCCGTCGATGGCCTATGGCCATGTGTGTTCAGTGCAGTGCAGTTTTGTGTTGTCCGGGAGAGCAGCCATTTTGAATTTAGCCTCTTTCAGAATGACTTTAGAAACTAGTGTCCCCACTTTCCCCGCTCCCATCGCTGACTTTTTTATTGTAAAAAGCTTGGAAATCACTTAATTGTTTACCATAAATCTTGATGATGAAAACTTGTCTCACTGTTCTGAATTTCTGTTGTCAAATTGTCTTGCTTTCAAAAGCATGGCGTCCAAAATATAGAAAGCATCAACACGAAGTGAATGCTTTCAATTTAAGGTGCAAGGCGTGTGCGCTGCTGCCATCTTGATTGTAGACCCACAATTTGCAGACAAATAACGTTAATCACTCAACATGCTATATATCGTTATGCTTATATATTTAAAACTTAATTGCGATAAGCACCGGCTTTTTCAAGGTTTTGTAACCACAAAAACATCCGTTATCACTTTGAGTAATCATATGGTCTGTCAGAGATTTTTAAAATTCAAACATACAGTTAGTTTATTAAGATAATCACAAACTATACACGTTTTTGTAATATATCGTTATTATTGTTCAAAGATACGATTTGTTTTAATGAAAACTCATACACACGACCTGTGAAATACAAAAAAGAAATCTTAAATATTTTAAATACAACGTAATTTTTATTTTATGTGTCAAATATGTTTGTTTTTTTAATAACAAAATAAAAAACGTTCTTCGCAGATAAATACAGCAGCATGAAAACCACGAAAAATAGCTTTTTGTATTAATTCTGGCCAAAGATGTTGTATTTTTAATGCTTTGCTTGCACCATTACAAAATCTTGCTTTTCTAGCAAAAGTCTTTTCCAAAAAGATTATATCTTGAAAATTAGCGTAATTGATGTTCACATTTTTCAACAAAAAAAGTCTTAATGTGTTTAAATAAATCAATATGCATACCATGAAACAATTTTTCTGAACAACATTATCTAAAAGATTGTTTCTGCCAGCGTTCTGGCCAAAAGTTTCCTGAAACATGTTTGCAGAAATCTTGTGAGCATCCACATATCCTAAACATATTTACGAAACTCTGTTTCAGTTTCGTGTTTCAGTTAGTGAGTACTATAGTCCTAAAAATAATAATAATAATTCCTAAGGAAAAACGAACATCTCGACTGTTGCGAATGGAGCTCGGTAAGTATATATAATTACTTTTTACTTTTAACTAAATGTGAGAAAACTAAAACTTGGATTCTTTAAAAATTCTTTCATAACAAAAAAAAGATATTATGACAGGGAATTTTTATGAAAATTTGCTCCCTTGAATTGATTTTGTAATATGTAGTATTTTCGCAAAACTAAAAAGTTCACTTTCCCGTTTTGTTGAAAGTTTATTTGAAAAATTTATGAAATAACTTTTAAACTTGAATTTTCCCAAATTGTCTACAATTTTTGCTGATGTATTTCGCAATATTTTTCATAAGTATGTTGTCGGAAATTCTATATGCACATGGAGTTGCACTTGTAAATAAATTATGATATAATATTTACCATTCAGAAAATTTTGTTTCTTCAAATCTGCTTTTCACAATATTGAAATGTGGATATATGCTTTAGTATTTTCTGAAACCTAGTTTTCAAAATGCTTCTTCACCTTCGATGAAATGTTTACTTGAGGAAGGCAACTTCGCGTTGGTTAATGATTTCCAATTTGTTTGAAAATGTCTTGATCTGCTTTACATTTACTTTATGTACATGGTTAGCTCCTTGGAATGCTTGACATCCTTCCAATTAGGTTTTTGAACTTGTTTTTATGATTAATAACTGCTGACTTCACTATGGCAAATGTTGATCATATGAATACAGCTTAACAAACTTGTTTTTCAAAACTGTAAATATAACTTTTCATTCTTTTAATACATTTGAAAATGAGCCATTCAAAATGTTATGTATTTGAGCAAAGCAAATACAATTATTTTCTATATTTCGCATGCATTTAGATAGATCCATACTGATTTATAATTTATAATTTTAGCAAATAATTTTCATTGTAAAATATATTAAATTTGTTAACCAGCTATAATGAAGACGCTTGAAAAGTAGTTTTATCATTTCGAAATTATTTCACCCCACTGAACTGAAGATAGAAATGAATTTGTTGAAATATAAAGGCATCAAATTATTATGATCAAAATTGTAATTGTATACTTAAATTAGGCTTTGGAGAAATTTTTGGAAAAAAATATAACTGATTCTAAGTTGTTGCTTTTTGTTGTTGTATACAAACTAAATGCAATATTCATAAACATGCATTTCTGTGGTTAACCATGTTCAATAAAACCACTATGAAAATGATGTACTGTGTTACATAGAAAAACATATACCAAATATACACAACTTGTTTGAGAGATTATTTACATCACCAAGCTTATGAAATGGAATTTTCAAAACTCATTTTTAAAAACTTGCATTCCATTCTGAAAATTCGGCAAACAGCATTATTTACTGCCAAAGAAATAAAATCCAAAAATAATTAAACCTTGGACAAAATTATTAAATACCCTTGACTTTATTCAAATTCTTTAAATTGAATGAGAATTACCTTAACGGCTCTTTAATATGGTTTACAAGAAATGAAATACAATATGCATTAAATTTCATATGAAATTCGTGTACTTGCTTGACATTTTTGTTTGTTTTCTGTTAATAAGTATTCTGATGTGTTGTGTAAAACTACGCATAAGCTACGTGAATCTGAACAGGATAACATCCTTGTGAATCTTAGTGTATGAAGTGTAAGGAGTGAGACGAGAAAAGTGCATACATTATGCAGTTCCATACCATTTTAAATTGAAACAATATCACCAAGAAACTTAATCCACGCTAATGCTTAGTATATACACTGTACACACTATAGGAAACACGAAACTGAAATAAAGTTTATGGAAACCATGTTGTGGAAACGTGGTTTCGTTAGCATCCTGGATTAAACCTTTGGCAACATTATCATGCAGTGTAATTAAAACAGATAATGGTCATATGCTCATTCAGTTTAAAGAAATTTAACAAAATCAAGAATGTACATAGTTGTTGAAAACATTTCTATGCAGTTTATATAGGACGCAGCATTTCGTAACGATTCAGATTCTACTAGTATTAAGTTTTCGACATTTTATACAGACTATCCTTTTGTGGCGGAAGAAATATTACATTTTCTTGGCCAGAAATCTCGAAAAAATTCGTCCACCAAGGGTTTGTCACATGGGAGGGGGAAGGCTTGTTCTTCAGATCGTTGATAACATCGAAGCCGTTGCCCCATTGTTCCAAATGCCTGTTTTGGATTATCTGATCGCCCAAATAATTTCGGTATTTTGGCAGCCTTTGTCTCTGTACCTCTCCCCACTGCTGCCATATCTGCTGCCTATCTGCACATCTTTCAGTTGACAGTAACGACCGTCTGGTACAAGTCAAACGTTTGGCGCTCAGCCATTGCCATCCCCTGGCCCAGAAAAGCTTGAGCAACGTAAGGTTACAGGCCTGACTGTAGGCTTAACACGGAGGGAGCTACCATGCAACTTAAATTGGTCAGTTCTGCGAGCCATTCTAAACAAATTAGCAGAAAATCTGGTGAAACCCTAGGTTATTGCGGCGCTCATTATCATGCTTTGAAAGTTTTTTGTTTTTGTTTATTGTTTTTTTATTTATTAGCTGTTGGGGAGACCACATTTGCGGCGATTAAGAGGGTGTTGTGGGACTTAGTTTTAATTGCGACAACATCCAAAATTGCAGCGGATTTACGAGCAGTGATGTGCGGTGCATAGAATATGTTAGGGAGATTTCACCCCATTCATTAAAAATAACCATTTTGTAGCTATAAAACTTCATAAACAGTTCCCATTTGTAGATTGTTTCTCACTTTTTTTCTTCAAAAACAAACTTTTATTTTTTTTTAACTCATAACGTAACTATTTTCATATGTAAAGCTCCTTTTCACAGTTTTCCACAATTGTTTCCATACAGGCAAATGCCATGATAGTTCCTTTAAAAATCGGCTACAATGGGCTCCTTCCTCTCCTCATATCTAATATAAATTTCTAAAAATACAAACAAATAAAAAAAAACTACAATTACAATTCCCAGGTGAACCGAGTCATACAATGCATATGTGGTAATCAATGCGAACTTAACGGAAGGGGGGCAGTTTTTAAGCCCACAAAATGCATTTTTTAGCAGTAAGAGTCCAATTTGTCAGCAGCAAAATGACAAAATTTTCTTGAGTATCGAAGTGCAGTTTTTAAGGTCGAGAAATGCAACTTTTCAGCAGTAAAAGTGCAAAAAATTATTTTGCAGGTTTAAATTTCGAAAAATGCAATTTTTCAGCAGCAAAAAAGCAAAATTTTCTGCACTAGAAGTGTAGTTTTTGTTCCTTCAAAAGTGCGATATTTTCTGGAACAGTTTTTAATCTGGAGAAATGCAACATTTCAGCAGAAGTGCTAATTATTTGCACTAAAGATGCAAAAGTGGGATTTTCATATCGAACTTTTAAAAAAATTCAGCAGGTATGGAATGGAGTTCATTTCAATTCAATTCAACTCAGTACACAAAAGTCAGCAACTAAATGCTATATGGTAGGGGGATCATACCTAATTTCAGGAGAATACTCCTACTTAGTAAATTTCACATGACTCCATAAGGTGAAATTGCATGGCTTGGAGATTGGGCCCTACTTTTCGTATTTGGCCTGGTCCTTATATTAGTTCTGCTATATAAAACGTATGGTTTTTGGGGGAAGTTATACATAACTAAGGATCTACAGTATGTGATTAAGGGCGGCTTTGGAAGGGTGTAGAGCGGCCTTTGGGGTGAGGGATTTGCTATGACAAATTCTGTTCATGCAATAAAATACTTGACTGCAAATTTGTGGTTTTTAAAACAATAAATCTGTATTGTGGAGAAAGGTCAGTGCAGTGTGGTGGTGAAGTAAAATCAAACAGGGTCAATCGCAGTGTTCTTCCTTTTGTAGCGCCTCCTATAGGTGGGTCCATCTCAAAGGACTTGCAACAATTCAGTTAAGTTAGGTTAGCCCCAGATTCAGATGTAGTGTGGTTAGTTGAATTTGTTATCAGCTTTAATGTAAGGGTTTATTTGTTAGAAGCAGGGAGAAGGGTTTTTTTAAATGGGAGGGAATAAGCCTGAAGTTTGAGTTAGAAATATTATATATGGTTTTTATTCTCGTTGAGAGCTTAGTTAAACAATACAGAAAAACGAATGTCCAAGATGGAGATAGTGAGGTAGTAATTTTCAACCAAATACTCCAGATGGTTCTGATGAGATGTTTTAATGAGATTGTATTAGCTGAAGATGCCAATTTTTCATTTAAATTTAATCTTTCTGAAGGATAGATGATTAGCTAAGCAGCCATTTTTGGGAAATACAATTTCCTTTGCCTTAACAAAATAATATCGTAATAATGAAGTTTTATGATAAAAATAAATATTTGTTGTCATTACTATAACAATAAAATGCAATATTTTCTACATTGAAAATGCGGCAGGAGGGCGGCAGATGAACATGTGATACGCCTTCAGTAGGAATTGGAACTTGCTAGAGTCTTTTAGTTGTCCCTGGCGATTTTTTCAGTGAAACAGTTTTTCCTAGTACGTTCTAAAATTGAGGGACATCAATTTCGAACAACGGTCTTGGATCTTGAGGCGCAAACTCTTTGCGGACGATTCCCGGGCTATTAAAAAAGCAAATCAGCATGCATTTGATCTTCGACTTGCTCATTCTTGCTTTTTTTCCGTGTGCCCCTCCATGCTCTGGCGCTTGGTTTCCGGGTCGTACCCAAATACCCAAGACTCCACACCAGTAATGACACGTTTCTGAAAATGGGGACGTTTCCAATCGATTCTAAAAAGTCAAGGCACCTTTCCCTCCTGATGTCCTTTTGGTCCTGCGAAAGATTGATGAACGGCGGTGTGAGTCAAATTCAACTCTTCCCCGGTTATTCTAACCGTTAATCCGATGACCTGAACGGATGAAGGCCTTCTGCTGCGTGATTGATCTTCAATTGACTCTCTTCCTTCTGAAAATGCCTTAAACCACCGAAAAACCTAGGCCCGTGACAAAGCTGTGCCCAAGTCTAAAGCAAAACATGATCGCACACCGTTGCTCGAATGATGTCACTCATAATTAGATCGTACTAGGAAAAACTGTTTCAGGGGAAAAATCGCAAGGGACAACCAAATTACTCTAGCATGTTCCAACTCGTGCTGAAGGCGTATCACATGTTCATCTACCGCCCCTCCAAGACATGCAATTGTTGACAGATCGAACGCTACGTTAATTGTCAGTCTCATTACTTAATTTACACACGTTGTATATCCATCCAATAATATGCCCAGCGTTACCAGCTTGCTGACTGCAAATACAGTCACGCACGGATGAACATTGTGAAAATGCAGTTCATGTATGTTGTTCAGAGTTTTGTTTAATTAAAAACTAAAAAAAAATTCATCTAGACATCATGTTGACATTTGTCATCACACTTTTTAATATTAATTTATTAACTCTGAAATTTCACAGAGTTATTATTTATGATGTTTTTCTTAATTTCATCAACAATTAATACTTTCATGGCTTAAAAGAAATCCAGGGCTGAAAGGGTTAGCAGAGTTCAATGTATCATACTAACATTGGTTTTCTTTGTCATATCTGAATTAAAAGTCATAGTCATAGAAAAGAAATGTTATTACGTTGTTTTTATTAAGAGGTTTGCAAATATTCATGCCAGCTCTGTAAACTGTTAAAAAAATTGGTGTTTTGGGTATATACATCTGCAAAATGTGGAAGTTATTGAAGAACTGGTAACTATAGCTATGTATGCACATTTTAATGGTACAATTTCCAAGAACAGCATGAGGTAACCTAAACCACTTGGAAATAACCACAGGAAAAACTTGGTGCTGGGTGGCAATAATGATTTCTAAACTGGAATAAGGTATTTCTACATTGTTATCAATCTGGGCCTCGCTCAGCTAATAAAATCAGCAACAATTTCGCAAGCCTGGAAAGTGTTCCGCTAAGTCTCAGCATTCAAAATGGCGGTTAAGCCTGCATTAGTTTGAAAGTAAGCAGTTGGTCCCAGCATGCGTTTGTCTCCCGGTTAGGAATCCCGCATCTCCATCCTTGAGAAGGAGCTCGCCGCCATGGAGTACGAGGTAGGGAAGTTCCGGGAAAGTCGCGGGATCCCTGCTACCACCACCGCCATCATTCTGACTGAGCCAAAGGCGGTGGAATCGCTACGGAGGGCGGATAAGAAACTAAGGAGTCAGGTAAGCCTGGCTGCTCGTGCCAATATTGAGTGCATTCTAAGATGGTTCGGCATATGGCAAAACGAAAGGTGTAGCGGTTCGGCAATGGCATCACCATTACCCTGATTTTCACACACGTTCTTGTTTTTGTTCTCAGATCGAAGAGTACAAGGTGGAGATCAGCAAGCGGGATCAAGAGATCATGGCTATGGGAGCAAAGATGAGGACCCTGGAAGAGCAGCATCAGGACTATCAGCGGCATATCGCTGTGCTGAAGGAGTCGCTGACAGCCAAGGAGGAGCATTACAACATGCTCCAGACAGACGTAAGTTTACGGTTGCAAAACAGCTGGCTATCACATTATACCCTCCATGGTGAAACTTGCATTGGGCAATCATACTTTTAATAATGAATAAAAGGGGGATACTTAACATCCATTGTGTAGAATAAATATGCTAAATGGTTCTTATCATTTTTGTAAAATTAACGATTTGTTGTTTTTTTTGTTTAAATTCCCCCAAAAATTTCGTAATCTCAAGGTCTCTCAAATATGACTAAACGGCATATCTTGCTTAGTGCTAATGGGACTTATGTCAGCTACTACTAAATCGAGGTGCTGATCGATTTTTGATGACACAGAGAAGGGAAATTACCTCATGAGTAATCCTGTCATGAAATTACATTGTTACGCCGTGTTTCTGTAAAAGTTACATTGTGAATGTGAATAATACAAAATGCATGCTAAACTGTAAATTGTAGTCCAAACAATACAAAAACACGGAGCAAAAGCAGTGCTTGCAAACCATGTTTCCAAAAAGTTTGGTCACTATTTCCAGTTTAAATGCTTCAGGAAACTTCTTTGGTGTGTTTTTGCTTTCAAAAGCATGCTTAATTTTTAAGCCAAGCATATATTCCCTTACAAAATTGTAAGGTATCATCTTTGTTAAATTATAGTATCCAGTAGGTATCAAGGTATTCTTTAAGTTTTTTATAATTATACAAATTTGACACCTTAGAAATGAAATGTTTCATGGTTTTTTTAGGTATTTTTTTAGTCATCAAAAGGTTTCGTTCACACTCCATTTTTCTTTCAGGTTTCAGATACGTAGATATGGAGGAAATGTTTACAAGTATCAAAAAATTTGAAGTAAAATAATAAATATACTGTAAAGATACTTCGATCTCAAATTTCTTTGTTTAAGTCGGAAAGATATATCCCTTATGGAAAAAATATAGCTGGGGAAATTATATTGTTTTCAAATATATTAGTTATATATGGAACATATTCAGAAATTGGCCCAATATCAGTATATATTACATAAATACCTGAAAGTATAATCCATAATCCATAGGTCCCATATTTCTATGGGTATCATATGTCAATGGATCTATTAACTCTACATGAATGAGGTGTAAATAAAAGCACTAAAAAATCAACTAAAAAATAAATAATTAAAAACACAATCACACTCAGAAGGGAACAAACCCACATACTCTGAGTTCCCAGGTCAATACCTAAACCTCTTAACTACCAATAAGACGTTTGGGAAACTGCATTGAGAAAGGTATAAATTCAAGTTTGTATGCAACTCAATATATAAATATTATCTTGGTCACGATTGTGAACATGATTGTGATATGCAATAATTTGCCTAAATTTGTCGTGGCACACTAAAATATGCCTAAATTACTTGCAGCAGACAAAAAATATCCGGAATATTTTCAAATCATTTTTACAATATATTTGTCATATATTGTAAATAAATTCTGAATATGCATTTCCAAATTATACATTTTTACAACATATTATATTTTGAAACATACATTTAATATATTACTCCTATATTTTAGTATATATTTTATATATTATCCATGGATTATATCCCATATATGTTATTCTGTTAAATAATGAATTACACCACCAAATTGCCCAGTGAATTTTATTAAAAGGCACTTTAAAGACACTTAAAAGTTTACAGCAATCACAAATAGTGTTGGGCAAAGATTCACAATAATCTGTTTGGGTGCAGATCTATCTTAATTAGGTATCAAATAAATGAAATGATACAAGTATCTAAAGTTTCAGTAAGGTAATTTATATGTATCTAAAGTAGTAAGTTGTGCAAATTTGACCTATCTTTTAGCAAAAAATGTGCTGAAAGTGTTCAAAAATTCAACATTTTATTAAAACGAATAAAAAACCTATGTGTATTACGAATTGATAATTACCAAATTTGTTACTCTAACGAGATAAACAACTTAGATGCATATATTTAGTAAGTTTTAATTTTAATTACAATTTTTTTGAAAATTTAAACAATACTACCATTCTCCAAAATTTTGTTTATAGCTGCAAGTTGAAAACAGATGCCTGTTGCTATAGCTTGATGCTATGGCAACACCAAATTAAGTTTAAGAACTAAATAATTTGGAAAGGATGGTCTGGATACCCCATTGGGAGTAACCTAAAATATACCTGGGCTTTAATTTGTCCTATTTAGGCCCTTAATGTATTAGGTCAAATTTAGACCTTAATAATGCCTGTTGCTATAGTGTGATGCTATTGCAACTCTAGAGGAAACTTTAGAACTACATAACTTGGAGAGGATAGTCTTGATACCCAATTACAGTTAACCCAAACCACACATTAGCTTTAATTAGACCCTAGTATATTATAGGCTTAATTTAGACCCTAATGTTGGGTCTAATTTAGGCCTTAAAATCCAACTACATGCTGACTCTCAGACCTCCATGGTGCAATACCACCCAATCATGACTAGCTTCTCCTCCACCCCTTGTTTGGTGTACTACTAAAGGAGAGTTAATAAGGGTTGAATACTGGACAGTATACTGCTAAAGGAGAGGTAAGGGAGAAGGGATGAAATATACATTTACCAAAGTGTGAGAGGGGGAGGGTTACTTTTTTGTAATTTCCCTATCCCCCTCTCCAAAAAATAGAATGATGTAATTTTACACATTCCCAAACTTAAGAACAGGCCAGTAGCATGGTATACAACTACAACTGTAATCCTTACCGTGAAGTAAAGAATTACGCAGAGTGGCACACTAAAGTGCAATGGTCTACCTTTAGACCCTCCATAACAAAAGTGTAATCCAATTTAATACCTAAAATTTACCAAAATGAAATGTTGATAGGTTTCCACTCTATACCTAATGGACCCCAGAACTGTTGATAATTTGGAATAAAATTACCGTGTGGTTCAATTGCTATTGGTGGTATCCCAATCTCTTAAGTGTGGCCCTT